>VIAB01021375.1:26163-47882 GCA_009801035.1 Oophaga pumilio
CCACTGTCCGACTGGGTGTCCTGGCTGCAAAGCACCCTGAAGATCTATAACATCAGCCCATACCTTGAAGTGGACATCACTTTAACTGCCCTAGAGGGAGAAGCCTGTAGAAACATCTGCATACAATCAGAACTCACACGTAGTACCCTGAAGGAGTTAGTGAAGTTCCTGGAAGAGATCTATGGCGAGACTGCTACGCCTCCGCACCAAAGTTTCTTGAGGCTGCAGCGGGAAGAAGAAGGAATTTCTCAATATGCGACAGCACTGCAAGAAGTGTTAGCAGAGGTGCAGAGAAAGGAGTCGGATGGACTTGGCGGCATGGGCTCTAAAGACCGGATACTCAGGGAACAATTCATTCTGGGACTGCACAGCACATCCTTGAGGCGAGAACTGTCAGAACGGGTCCGGGCAGATCCGGCTCTTACATTTCATCAAATCCTGATAGAAACAGTGGCCTGAAGCAAGGAAGAAAGCTGCTCGTCTAGGGTGATGCGTGTCCAGAGCACCAATATCAGAGGGGACCCAAACCATCTGGAGGTGCTGATCCAGGTGGTGCAAGACTTGCAGCGGTCCCTTATCAACGTGCAAGAGAAACTGATCCAGATGGAGCGAAGAATGGGAGATCTGTCCGCTGAAAGTCTCTACTCGGCCGTGCCGTACTCCTGTAGGCCCTGCCTGCCGCCTGCCATGAGAGATTTGCAAGGGGCACGAGGACAGGCTCGAGGTGCCCCCCGTCGAGGAGGAGGCATCCAATGCTGGGAATGTGGAGGATGGGGCACCTTGCCAGAGACTGTCGGAATTACACTCAAGGCCAGCGGAAGCTGCCGTTAAACAACCAACCCCCGCAGTAGTACGGCACTCTGCGGGGGAGGTGAGGAGAGAGGCCGCTCCATATCATAACGAACACTTGATTGCTGGGTGTCCCATCTTGCGTGCTGAATTCGAGGGTGTTCCAGTGGACTGCTTGATAGATACCGGGTCACAAGTGATGACGATGTCCGAAACGTATTTCAAGCAGCATTTCCAGGCCCTGGCTAAGCCAGAAAAATAGACATTGATTTGGTTGTTTGCTGCCAATCAACAACCAATCGTGTGGATGAATATTCGAATCTGTGGGCAAGAAGTGGGGAGAAAAGGGATTCTGCTGGTCCCTGAGCCCATCAAAGAAGATGTGCCTGTAGTACTGGGAATGAATATCCTACGTGAACTCAATCAGATTATGTTTACCAAATGGAGACCCGGTTATTGGAAGAAGGCTACTACACATAAGCCTACTCAAGAAGCCCTTCAGCGACTGATCTGCGTCTGTGGGATGCAGAAGAGTGTGCCATCTTATCAGACGGTAGGGGTCATCAGGGTTCCTGGTAAAGAGCCTGTAATCCTGCCTCCTGAGCGAGAAAGTATATTACACCTTCCAGTGGGGACTCATTGCAACCTCGATGGCTTGGAAGTGATTGTTCAGCCTGTGGTAGGCGGAGGAGTGGACCAAGAAGTCATGATAGCTTGTACGATAGCTGTGGTCCAGCGAGGACACGTCCTCATAAGAGCTTTGAATGTGGGCCCTGGGGAGGTCACCTTGCCATGATTGACAGATCTGGCCCTGGTATACCTACATAAGGGTGAAGTGGTGAGTCAGAAGGAGATGTCTTTATCGCCGATAGAAGATGTGGGGTGGACCCTAGCAGTTGCTTCGGAGGCTGAAAAGACGCCATCCCCGGAGTGGACAGGTCATCCTTGATCAAATGGAAGTGGATGTGAAAGCTCTTGGCCCTGAGCGTGTGCAAGTGATAGAAGCTATGCTGTGGGAAAATCAGGCATCATTCGCCCATCACGCAGATGATTTCGGCTGTACTGAAGCCATCACACACGATATATCGACTAGGGAAGCTCGTCCAATTTGAGAACTCAAGATGTACCAAGAGGTGAAGACATTACTGAGGCAGATGCTGGTTTCAGGAGTAGTGCAGAGTAGTCAGAGCCCTTGAGCGCCCCGGTGGTGCTCGTCAAGAAAAAGGATGGGACTATCTGGTTCTGTGTAGACTACAGTTAGTTCAATGCCTGCACTGTTCGAGACTCGTATCCGTTACCCCGCATCGAGGAATCCTTGACATTTTGAAGCTACCCTGATCTATCTGTATGACATCATTGTGTTTTCTGCCTCGTTCGAAGAACACCTTGCCTGGCTGGGACAGGTACTCGGAAGACTGAGGGCTCATAACTTGAAGGTGAAGCCAAAGAAGTGCCACCTCTTCAAGAGAGAGCTCGAGTGCCTGGGCCACATAGTGTCACAAGATGGAGTTCTACCCTCACCAGAAAAAGTAGCTGCTATTCAGAAGTGATCAGTCCCTCAAACAGTTAGAGAACTCCAGGCCTTTCTTGGGCTCGCCGGGTACTACCGCCGGTTTGTCAAAGACTTCGCGAAGGTGGCGGGTCCTCTGAATGAGCTGCTGAGGGGGACCGCCAGAGTGCCGAAGAACCAGTGCATCCCTTGGGCCCAGAGCCATGATGAGGCCTTCCAGGCCATAAAGAATGCCCTTACTTCAGCCCTGATTTTGGCCTACGCAGATTTCGATCAATTGTTCCTGTTGTACACAGACGGTAGCCTCCATGGACACGGTGCAGTACTTTCTCAGATACAGGATGGACATGAGAGAGTCATCGGGTATGCCAGTAGGTCCCTGCGTGACAGTGAAAGAAACCCCCACAATTACATCTCCTTCCGGTTAGAGCTCCTGGCCCTAGTGTGGGCCATGACAGAGAAGTTTGCGGGCTTCCTGACAGGGACCAAGATTCAAGTTCAAACAGATTATAATCCCCTGGCTCACCTCGAGAATGCTAAATTGGGGGCCTTAGAACAGCGGTGGGTGGCTCGCCTAGCCAAGTTTGACTTTACCATCCATTATCGCTCAGCTACTGAAAACGCAAATGCTGACAGGCTGTCAAGAGTGACTGTGGAGACTCCAGTGGGGAATCTCGATGAGCAACTTGAAGAGGAAGAAACCCCAGACTTTTGTAAGTTTAAGCCCCCAGTGGTTGCGGCCCGGTCAAGTAGGAAGGCCGGCGCATTACCCCAGTCCCTGGGGGAACCAATGAGGAATGGGGAAATGTTCAGGATGAAGATGAAGGGCTGAGACAGATGAAATGGTAGGTAACTCAGAAGTGGAAGCCTGGCAAACAAGAAAGATGATCTGGACGCTGGGATGAAGAGTGTCTTACACCAGTGGGATAGACTGGAAGTGCGATAATCAGTGTTATATCCTAAAAGACAACAGCCAAAAGATGTGAAAACAAGGTGGCAGGTGGTCATCCCAGGAAGAATGGCTCAAGAAGTAGCTAAAGAAGCCCACGATTTTGGAGCTCACTTCGGGCCCATAAAGACCTACCAATGGTTACAGCGGTACGTGTACTGCTCCCGGTTGGAGTCTGCGGTGGAAGAGGTTTACCGGCAATGTCAAGTATGCAACCTCATTAAGAGTACCGAACAAAGGGCATCCATCCAGACCATACAAACTAAGGAACCACTAGAAGTCTTGATGATCGACTATCTCCTCGTGGGACACTCGGCCCAGGGGCTACAGTACTGTTTGGTGATGACCGATTGTGGAGAAACGGGGTCAGTGGGTGCTCTTGTCCGCTGGCCTAGCTGCCTTTAGAAAGACTGCATGGACCAGGGCTCATACCACTGAATGCCCGCTCTCCCCGTGGGCAACATACTACACAGACAACGCAGGGTTAGGGTAAAACAGTATGGCAATGCTTTATTGAACCACAACACCCTATAGCACGAATGCACCCACTTCCTACCCGATGTCCAAGGTATAGTACCTCGGCCATCCCCATTTGGCACTTGTCAGGTCAGATTGTAAGCTGGGCTTTTGCTACCCTCTGCAGTACCTGTGACACATGTTGAAGATGCTCTTCCCAGGTATCGCTGAAGAGAGCGATGTCATCCAGGTAGGCCTGAGCATACCCCTGAGATCCCTCTAGTAACTGGTCCACCATCCTTTGGATGGTAGCTGTGGCATTCTTCATTCCAAAGGGCATGCTGGTAAATTCATACAGGCCAAAAGGGGTGATGAATGCAGACTTCTCTTGAGCCTCCTTTGTGAGTGGGATCTGCCAGTATCCCTTGCTCAAATCAATGGTAGTTATGAACCGAGATCCGCGTAGTCTGTCTAGTAGTTCATCCACCCGAGGCATGGGGTAGGCGTCAGTAACGGTGACCTCATTGAGTAGCCTATAGTCCACACAGAAGCGAGTACTCTTGTCTTTCTTGGGCACCAACACTACACTGGCTGCCCATGGGCTATGGGAAGGAACTATGACCCGCATATTCAACATGTCATCCACTTCGTCCTTGATCATTGCCAACACTGGAGGTGTCACCCGGTAGGCCAGTTGTCTGAGTGGAGTTGCTACCCCTGTGTTAACATGATGCTGGATCATGGGGGTTTGACCAGGCTGACTCGTAAACAGGAAACCATATGTTTCTAGCAGTTCTGTTAATTGTTTCTTCTGTGGTGGACCAAGCTTCTCCCCCAATGGCACATTCCTCTTTTGGATTCCACCAATAAGTCCGGGATCTGGTCCAGATCTGGGTCATCTAAAGGGGACAGCAAACTGCTAGGTTGGTAACTCCCTTTCCTCATAAGCCTGTTTTAGCCTGTTAACATGATAGGTCCGTTCATGAACACCCGCTTGATCCAAAGCCACAGTGTAGTCAGTCTCCCCGCATTTCCTGGTGATGGTGAATGGACCTGCCCACATGGCTTGCAGATTGTTTATGCATACTGGTACTAGTACTAGAACCTTCTGTCCACAGGTAAATTCTCGAACTCTGGCAGTACAGTTGTAACACCGTTGTTGCCTTTCCTGAGCTATTTCTAAATTCCCATGGGCTAAGGCCATGAGGTACCTCATCTTCTCCCTAAACTTTTGGACATACTCCAGAATGGGAATCTCTTCTGTGGGAAAAGTACCCTCCTAACCCTCTCTCTTACTAACTCTAATGGCCCTCATACTTTTAGGCCATACAGCAATTCAAAAGGAAAGAACCCGGTAGAATCCTGCGGCACCACCCGGTAGGCAAACAGGAGCTGCTGCAAGTTTTTCTCCCAGTCCCCTCCCTCGGACTCCACATACCGGCTAATGAGCTGCTTGAGCGTTCCATTGAAACGCTCACACAGCCCATTAGTTTCAGGGTGGTAGGGGGTGGTACGCATGGGGCGGACACCATGTTTCTCCCAGAGGGTCTGAATCAGCTCGCTTTGGAACTGGGTCCCCTGGTCAGTCAATACCTCCTGTGGAAACCCTACTTGACTAAAAATGTCCAGTAGAGCTTGAGCCACGTGTTCTGCATCTATGGATGACAGGGCAATGGCCTCCGGATACCGGGTGGCAAAGTCGACCAGGGTGAGGATGAACCTCTTTCTGCTGCGGCTGGGGATAGCTAAAGGACCCACTAAATCGATGGCAACCCTCTGGAAGGGTTCACCTATCAAGGGTATGGATTGGAGCGGGGCACAACAGGGTGCTCCCCCCATCTGTTGACAAACCGGACAAGAGGCTCGGTATTTCCGCACTTCTTGGCGATCTTTGGACAAAAGAAATTATGCAGTAGTCGAGCCCGGGTCTTTCCCACCCCCATGTGCCCAGCTGCAGGAACGTCATGTGCCAAGTGCAGGAGTTGGGGCTGATATTGCTGAGGCACCAAGAGCTGATGGACACAGGTCCAGGGCTTCTCTGGGCATAATGCGGGTTTTTCCCTATATAGCAGTCCATTCTCCCATCTATACACCTCCCCATGATTTGTTTCCCCAGGTCGAGCGGCCGCACTTCGTGCAAATTTTAGGGTGCCGCCGTCGGCTCAGAGGGGGTTGATGGAGACTTGGAGGGTTGGTTATCCTCGGGATGGGTAGAAGAAGGATCCACATCAGAGTGTTTCTTGGCTTGGCTTCAGGTGATGACAGTAAAAAATTGGCTGGACAGTTCTTGTCTGAGGTCATTCCCCAAAATAACAGGTGTGGGGAGGAGGTCCATGAGTCCACTTCGACCTCTCCCTGGTCAGTACCCCAGTCCAACTGCACACGGGCTAGAGGGATATCCGAGCACTGCGCTCCAGCCAGGGAGATGGTCACTTGGCGACCTGGTAAATAGTGTTCAAGTGGAACAATATTTGGTCTGACCAGTGTGATGGAGGACCCAGTGTCCCAAAGTCCCTGGATAGTGTATCCTGGGAATTTCATCCCTCCGACCCTGTTGGCTCGTGGTGGCAGATGTTGACCGGGTGAGCTGGCAGACGGGCTCCAGGCATGGGGTCCCGGCCCTGGGAACAATCTTTGGCAATGTGTCCAAGGCGCTCGCATGTATAGCAGCGCCGTGGGTTGTGCAAATCACGGGTACTGTTGTTAACACTTGGTCCTGGTGGTCAGTCAAATCTTTGGCTGGCTGAAGATTCTTCCTGGGTCGGTGAGCATATCGGGTCTCCAGCGAGGTTAGTTGGCTGTAAATTCATCAGCCAATCAATGCTGCTTGTTCTGGAGTATCGGGCTTCTGGTCGGCTACCCACTCTCGAATTTCTGGGGCCATCTTCTCAATAAGTTGCTCAAGCACAATCACGTCCCGAAGGGCAGAAACAGAGTGGGCAGCCCTATCGTCAAGCCAGTGGTTGCAGTGTCTGCGTAGTTGACTGCCAAATTCTACATAGGAGACGCCTGGCAAGACAATGTCCGGAACTTGATGCGATATCTCTCATGGGTGATGGTAAAACGTGCCAGCATGGTGTCCTTAATAGTTCCATAATCCTGGCAGTATTGAGGCCCAAGTGACCGGGCAGCATCTCTTGCCCGACCAGTCAATCTAGTCCACAGGTATTTAGCCCAATCAGCTATGGGCACCTGGTGCATCAGTATTAAAGTCTCAAAATCTTGCAGATGTTCATCGACCTCAGTGTTGGACTCATTAAACACTGGCACGTCTCTGTAGCGGAGCTGCGCTCCTTGTTGGGAGACTACCATGGGGTTAGGGTCTGATCCTGGCTGTAAAGGTACTGGAATTTCCAAAACTGATTTCATAACACAAGCTCTTTCACCACTTGAGGCTCCAGGTCCCAATGCAACCAGCAACTCCTGGATTTGGGCTGCAGCTGACTGGGTAGATTCCAGACCGGTACAGGGTCCTGGCTCTGGCAATTCCTCCGGGTCAATCTCAGGAGAGTTTTCGTCGTCCTCCACAATGTTCTGGGCATCCCAACGAACTAATTCCTTAATCAAATCAGACCGAGTGTCCGTCGTCTGGTAACCAATCCTTCGAAGCTGGCACAGCTCCTGTAGTTGTCATTTCTTGTTACGGGTATACATCCACTCTGGTCCTCTTCCCAAGGCAGAGTTGGTGGGGCTGGACATGGTGGCATCTGAAACCTACTGTGTATGTCTCATCAATGGTCTGCTGGGTCTGTCTGCATGCCTTCCTGGTTGTGAAGCCCTGGATGGTGCCTATGAACACCAGTTCCCTGCAGCTACCCCAGTTCCACTTGGCTGAGTAGTGTCCCACTGCTGCCACCAAGTGTGGAGATACGGGGTCAGTGGGTGCTCTTGTCTGCTGGCCTGGCTGCCTTTAGAAAGACTGCATGGACCAGCGCTCATACTACTGAACGCCCGCTCTCCCCATGGGCAACATACACAAACAACGCAGGGTTAGGGTAACACAGTATGGCAATGCTTTATTGAACCACAACACCCTATAGCAAACAGAACATTCCCAGCAATTACCCCCAACATGGTGCACATTACAGGGTCTCACCCTTTCGCTGTCTCCCCAAGATGATAGTAGATGAAATATTATAGCTCCCAGGGTCGATATTCCATCTGTGGTACACACACAGAGAGGAGGTACGACAAGCGTAGGGAGATAACCGAGAGCAGTCCTGTGTTCTTTCAGCCGGGTCCGAAGTACCCTCAGCTGACCCTCAAGAGTGACACCATCCAGAAGGAAAGAAGTCTCTTTTATACGAGGCATGTAATCTATTTTTAGATTTACCCAGTGTCCTTCAGTTTATCCTCACAGCCTTCCTTTTCTACCTTCGAAGTCAAGAAACTGGTTATAGAATACAATACACAATTAGCATATCAGCTCACAATAAACACAGATAAACACACACTATGTACAAGTCACTATAACAGACTTACATAGAATGTTAAATGGTATGCAAGTTTGTCTTCTTGACCTACCAGACATAAACACTTAAGTCCACAAGCCAACATACAGATAAAAAGTCAATTTTTGTGGGTTTACAAAAATATGGTTGTCTGGGAAATTAAGATACAATCTGGTTTCTTCACACCGATCAATTCTCCAAGTTTGCAGTAGTCACCCCGACAAGAGATCAGACTGCTGAGTCTGCGGTGCCGGCCATCTGTCAAGACTTCATCCGGGTGTATGTGTGCCCAAAGCGCATCCACTCCGACCAAGGCACATGTTTCCAAGGCAAGGTGATGGAAGAACTGTATGGCATCGAGTGGTCCCAGACCACCCTTTACCATCCTCAAGGCAACGGAGCATGTGAACGCTTCAACCGAACCCTAAGTCAGTTGCTGAGAACGCTGGAGGAGGATAAGAAGGCATGTTGGCCAGACTACCTGACAGAGTTGGTCTGGACCTACAACAATCGTGTCTACTCCACCACGGGTTATACCCCATATCTACTGCTGTTTGGAAGAACTGGGCGAGAGATCATTGAGCTGAATTTGAAACAGCCAGAGGAGCTGATGGAGCAAACTGTCACTTCATGGGTGAAAGAGCATCAACAACGATTACAAACGATACGGTGGTTGGTGGATCAGTAGCTGCACGAAAAAGAACATTCGAGCCGTAAACCGACTCAAGAGATACCTCTCCAACTCGGGGACCGAGCATTAGTCAGAGAGAAACGCCCCAAGGGAAAACTAAGTGAGAGATGGGAAGTACAGCTTTACAGAGTAATCAAGCGAGTGTATGTTGATGGCCCAGTCTACAAGGTGCAGATTGATAGTGGGGCGTCCGCCCCTAGGGTACTTCACAGAAATATGCTGCGGCCCTGCTCGTCTGAGGTCTGTTCTGCCACCTGAAGGTGCCACTCCACTTCCTGAATGTCATGCCTTATGGTGAAATCAATGATGAGTGGTGGACTGTCCCTGACACAGCGGGGGGTCCTCAGCCATACAGAGACGGTAATCCCATAGATGTACCACTACCGCCACGTGAGGGCGAGACCCGAAAAGAGCTCACTATGACTCCTGCAGCAAGTGTTCCTCTGGAAGATAGTCAAGCCTTGCCTGGTAGCCAAGAGCTCTGAAGATCGCAGAGGTCTACTGCAGGAGTTCCATCAGTCCGATATGTAGAACAGTGTACTCTGTCTGTCTTTCTGACTTTGTTGCCTCCTCTATAGGTGCTGTTCCCGCATTGCATGTTCATTCATTACACTGTGACCTTGATGCTATTTTGGCCGAGGGAGGCATGTAAGGGGGTGGTGCTGCTATGGACAGTAAGAAACACGCAGCAACTTTAAGAGACAGCACCCCCTTGTCTGGTGTGATGGAATGATCTGCTCCCCCTGTAAAGGACTGTGGTAATAAACTGCCAGAAGCTCAGAAGAGGAGCAGTTGAAACTGTTGAGAGCGTGTGAGCTGGGAGCTGTTGCTGAGAGCTGCTGTACATGGAACTGTGTAAAAAGGTTGCACAGCCTGAGACTGACTTGTGAGATTGAGCAGACTCTTCGGGTGTAGCAAAGGTGGCTGCACTGTGCTATTTTGAGAAGCCACAAAGAGACCGAGAAAGGGATTTACAGTTTCCAGGATCACCTCCAGGACCCTGAAGCAAGGAGAAGACCACGTTTTATGGATCTTCCAGACAGACGTGCGCACCACCGTTCAAGACTGTTGGGGGCCCCCAGGACTGGACCTCAGTCCCCAACATCACCGTGAGTTTGTTCCCGTTTATGCACATGTCACGGCAAAGTGTAGGCTTCAACAGACAGAACACGGCAGCCGTGTGGCCTGTTTAGTAGAGGCCAGGGAGGGTATACGTAGAGTAGCCTCATTCTTTGTTTATTGTTTTGTTTTGCCTGTGTGATATATATTGATCCTGTAATAGTTGGAGCACCGTGCTATTTGACCGCCCAGCTAAAGAATACAAACTCTTGTAAACTATTTTTTGCCATTGCATACCCTGTTTGCACCTTCCTTATCCACTTCATCCCTTGCCTTCCAATAAATTTACCCTTTGTTGTTTGCACCTCATCTTATGTACCGTAGTCTCCCTGCACCGTGGTAGTTCCCCGGCCATCGCTTCACACCTATAAACCCAGGTCTTTTTCAGTGACAGTCTTGCCCGGTGTTTTACAATTAAGCACATAATTATACATCTTATTTCTTCTGTTCAAGTGCATGACCTTACATTTATCCCCATTACAGCTCATTTGCCATGTATCAGCCGAAGCTTCTAGTTTACATACATCCTCCTGTAATATTAAATTGCCCTCCTCTGTATTGACTACCCTGCAGAGTTTAGTGTCATCTGCAAATATTGAAATTCTACTCTGTATGCCCCCTACAAGGTCATTAATAAATATCTTAAAAAGAAGCGAGCCCAACACCGACCCCTGTGGTACCCCACTGCTAACAGCGACCCTGTCTGAGTGTGCTCCATTAATAACCACCCTTTGTTTCCTATCCCCGAGCCAGCTCCTAACCCACGTATGCATATTTTCCCCTATCCCCATTGTTCTCATTTTATGTATCAACCTTTTGTGTGGCATCATATCAAAAGCTTTTGAAAAGTCCATATACACCATGTCCCTTGGTCCAGTCATGAAAAAACAATTTCAGAATCAGTGGGATAAGTTGAAGCGTTCCAGAGCTAAAACCTCATAAAGTGACGGTGGTTAGAATTGTAAAAATTGGCTTGGTCATTAAGTACCAAATTGGCTCTGTCACTAAGGGGTTAAAATAGTGATAAATAAGTATTATTTACTTATTATATAGTATATGCTAATTTTGTTTTATCTTTGTTTGTTTTTTTCTGGGAAATGGTCAAAGTATGAACATGCTTCTGCACTATTCTCGTATACCAACTTATGCTTTGCCTAATTTCTTTGATTTTGTTAAAGTTAAAAAGTGTCAAAGTGTATTTCACATGGAGAAAGTTGAAGAGCAGATATGTTCATACACCATTCCATCACCTGCCATTTGCAAAAAAGGAACGCTGTGCAGTCTGTGAGGAAGGCTGCTTTAACAAAAAGGAGGAGATCCAAAAAGAAAGACATCAAGTAATGCCATCACGTCTCCAACACGTTTGCTAAAATACAGATAACATGCCCAAATCCCTTTAGGCTATGTTCACATCATGTTTTTGTCATGCGTTACTATCAGGGCTTCCATCCTGAAAAATGAGATTTAGGCATATCGCTAACAGATGAGGCCATTGACTTTAATGAATCAGACAAAGTCACTTTGTGCTCTGCCTAACCTAATTTTTGGCAGAATCCACCTTTTTCAAATGGACACAAAAACAGTGAAGCACGTTTTTGTGTTTTCCTGAAAAATGCAGGTAAAACAGCACAATGTGACTTTGCCTGGTAATTAAAGTCAATAGCCCCATCGCCAAATACACCTGAATCCCATTTTTCAGGACTTCAACGGGAAACCCCAACTGAGCCAATGGCTTGTAGTAAAAATGTGATGTGAACATAGCCCTCGAGTCTTCAGAAAGTAATATGGCATTCCAAGAGCCGGAAGTGAAAGCAGAGTTTCATACAAAGTCTAATCTGTGTATTTATTGAATTGTGTTAATATCCAACTCAATTTAGACTGCCAGCACTACAAGATAGCTGTTAGTTCTGTCTCATTCTGCACAGTAAAGCAAACTCATAAATTGTAGAAAATAGAAAATATCAGTCCAACTTGTGTTGTAGTCAAGTGAGAAAAGGAATATTTGTTGTAAATTTTATTTTAATGATCCATATAAAAAAATTGAACAACCATCCGAAAGTAAAGAAAAATTATATTAAAATCCTGATTTAAATGCTGTGTCATTTTCTGATTATACATTTTAGCACCTATAGTAATTGTTTTACTTTGATTAGATTAATTTATAATTAACTGCTAATTGGTCTCGGTTATCTAGGTGCTTTAGTTCTAGAAACAATTGTCAGAAATTCTGTGCATAATGAAAGCTTTTTCATAAAATAAAATTTTATATCAATAATTACAAAGACATCAAAATGCAAAACCCTAATTTCCTTTTTCAGTCAAGGAACTGTAATTGGAGCGGTAGAACCAATGTGCTGTGGTCTGAGAGGAGCCTGTAGGGTCATAAGTAGGTGAACACCTGACTCTTCACTAGAACCCCTGATGGTGGGGTTAGATCTCACTCTATATGGACACCAGGTGCTACACCAGGATGGACCTCGGGCGCACTGCAGCTGACCCACCCAAAGGGCAGGAAGTTGGAGTGGCCATAAGTAAAGTTCATCTGGTACAGGCAGGCTCAACAGGGACACAGGAAATGCCGGAGCTGGCAGGGACGGGTGGAATAAAGACAGGCAAGGCTGATGTACAGGCAGGCACTTGCAGGAACAAGCAGGGACTGACAGGAACTGGACGGTACTGGCAAATATAGAGGACCTGAGAACTATCACACGTGCAACAAGGCAGAGTGAACATGTTGCCCAGGCACCTCTCATCAGGTGGAGGTGCCTTAAATAATAAGTGTCTCCCAGCCATTGGCTCAGGAAACTTTAGAATGGCACGCTGTCCCTTTAAGAAGGAGGGAGCACAAGCATCATAAGCACAGTGCCCAAGGATCTACGAGGCGTGCAGGATGGGGGCCGTGGTGGTAAGTCAATGTTCCTACCAGGGAAGAAGTGAAGCGGGCAGAGATGCCCACTCTGCATGATCCCCCCTTTACTCCCCTCGTCATCAAACCCACAATAGGGGTATGAATGTTCTCTTTGGGTTCCCACAACTTCTTATCATGACCAAACCCTTTCCAATCTACTAGAAAAAAGTTTGTCCTCAAACCCTGTTAGTAGCCAATATATTCTTTACCTCAAAGATGTCTTCAAAGCCGACTGTAGCAGGAGTGGTACCTGGGTTCTCAAAGAATGAGCTGAAGATAACAGACTTGAGGAGAGACACATGAAATGAGTTGGGGATTTGTAAAGAGGCAGGGAGCTTGAGCTTGTAAAAAACAGCATTTATTTGCTTGAGAACCTCGAATTCGCTGATGAAGCGAGGACCCAACTTGTATGAATGTAGCTTGAGCTGGTCAAATTCTGAAGAAAGCCAAACCTTGTCGCCAGTACGAAACTGAGGCAGGTCTAGACACCTCTTGTCTGCATGTCTATTCATCCATTCAGAAGAATTCAGACAAACGTGTGAATTGGTGTCCTTCCAAATTCTGGAGAAGCCTTTAGTGAAATTTTTGGCTTCAGGAATGTTGGAGGTCATAGCCACAGTGAATGGAATAGTGGAGTATTGCCAAAACAAAACAAAAAATGCAGCTTTAGCCAAGGACTCACTCACATGGTTACTGTAGGAGAATTCTGCCCAAGGCAGGAGTTTGTCCCAAGCACTGTTATGAATATTGACGAAGTGTTGCAGGAAGTTAGTCAAAATCTGGTTAACCCACTCGCACTGGTCATTGGAATGCAGATGATAGGCAGAACAGATGTCCAAGCTGACATCTAGTAGTTTTCAGGTAGCCCTTCACAAGAGATAGAAACAGGATGCCTTTTTCAGAGACTATATGGGGAGGAAACCCACAGTGGCGGAAAAAATGTTGGATGAAGGTCTCCGCAAGGAACAGATGGGAGACTGGACAGCGGAGTAAAATTAGCCATCTTAGAGAAGCAATCCACAACTACCCAGATGATGCAACATTTTGCCAAAACTGGAAGATCGGTAATGAAATCATCATGATGGGCTGACAGGGAGCAGATGGGATGGGCAAGATAAGTAAACGGTCAGTCGGAAGCTGTTTTAGAATCTTATTCTGGGCAAAAGAGGGACATGCAGACATGTAAAATAAGAAGAGCAGTTTTCTTCTGTCCGGCATGACCAGCCAGTTTAGATCAGTGGCTCCACCGAAGAATCTGCTTCCTGTCAGGTTCAGCGACAATGATTTTTTCCGGATGGAACCCAGGACAGATTCACTGGGGCGACAGTAACTATCTTGGAGTACTCAATGATGTGTTAAGGTTCTTCCTCCTGTCTAAAAGACAGTAAGGAAATAGAAAGCGCGTCCTCCTTGACTTTCTTGTCTACCGGCCGGAAATTAAGAATACAATCATAGCAGGCGAAGAACAGAGACCACCTGGTTTGACGTGGATTAAGCCGCTGTACGGATGTCAGATTGGCTAATTTTTTATGATCAGTGTAAATGATTACCAGATATTACTCCTACAGAGCTAGTTTAATTGTAAACAGTTTTCGATCGTCTATAGAGTAGTTGCATTCTGGATCTGAGAAAGCTTTAAAGAAGAAATAGCAGGTCACTATAAAGCCAGAATGAGACTTTTAGGTGAGGATTGCTCCATCAAGAAGCATGTACCTTAAAAAATAATTGCTCAATGTTGTTAGGTCGGTGCAGCACTGGAGTGGAGGAGGTGGTCTGTTTTAAGGAGACAAAAGCTTTCAGATTATGCAGTCCTCGTCCTATGGTTAGCTCACTTGTGAATCAGGGCAGAGATTGGGGTAGTCTGAGAGGAGAAATCTGGAATGAACTGGCGGTAGTAATTAGCTAATCCGAGAAACTGCTGGATTGCTTTCAGACCATCAGGACGAGGTCACTTCAGAACGGCAGACACCTTCTTGTGATCTATTCTCAGTCCAGTTTCCGAGATAATGTATCAAAGAAATGGAAGAGAGGTTAGCTTGAAGATGCACTTTTCAAATTTGGCGTACAAGTGGTTCTTCCTCAGTCTCTGGAAATCCCTTCTTTGTGTGGGCAGATCGGGAGAGAACACCAATATGTCGTCCATTTAAAACACCACACACCAGTAGAGCAGGTCCTGGAAAATATCGTTCACCAGTTCTTGAAATATTGCTGGGGTACGATACTCATAATGACCATCCAGGGTGTTGAAGGCAGTCTTCGATTCGTACCCATGGCATATTGAGATCAGGTCATGCGCCCAAATTTAGTAAAGACTTTGGAACCTTTGAGACAATCAAATAGCTCTGATATGAGGGGAATAGGATATATATTTTTGATTGAGACCCCTGTAGTCAATACAGGGAAGAAGAGAGACATTCTTTTTCTTGACAAAGACTAATCACTTGAGCTGGGGAGGATGACTTCTCGATAAATTCCCTGGCCATGTTCTCTTTGATTTATTCGGACGTGGCTCAGATCTTAGCCTGGGACAGAGGGAATATATGGCCTTATGGAGGAGAAGAGCTGGTAAAGAGATCTATAGGGGAATTGGACGGCTTGTGTGGTGGTAGCATCTCCATCTCCTATTTATCGAAGATATGCACATAAATCCAATAAGTGGGAGTCAAATCAGGTAAACTTGATAGAGTAAACGGAAGTCACACAGGACGTATAGGGAGTGCTTCCTCAGATCTTCAATGCAAGACAGACTTATGCTTTTGTAGCCATGGCAGGCCCAGGTGCAGAGAATGGGACAAGCTTGATAGTACATAAAAAGAGATCTCCAAGTGTAACATTCCAATCCGTAGTTTTACGGGTTCGGAAACTAAACAAAAAGGATGGTCTCGGATAGAGATCTCCCATGTACGGATGATATTACCCAAGGATCCTGTAGACATTGGATGGGGATCTGATATCAGTCCACAAAGACCTGTTGAATAAAATTTCCTGAGGAACCAGAGTTCAGATAGGCCAATTCAATGGATGTTTCCACAGGAAACAGATACAGAGTCATAGGAGGAGAGGAGTAGTTTTCGTCCAAGGTAGCCTCTCCAACAATCCCTAGGCTCTGGAGTTTCCCGTTTTTAGGACAGGAGCGGATTAAGTTTTCAGTACTGCCACAATAGAAACACCTTCCCTCGGTGAAATGGACCTCCTGACGATGCTTGGCCAGCATTACCTGCTCGATTTGTAAGGATTCAGAGTAGGTTGTAGAAGCTAAGATCCGCAGCATGATAGGCCTTTTAAAGGTATAAGCCAAGGACAAGATATTTTCTCGCAGGTCACCTCCTAGGAGCGCGCCTGAAACCTGATGTTCATCTCGGTAGACAGAACACCAGGTCATCCAATGAGGTAGAAGTACCATTTTGTTTCCTGTTTTCCAGTACACTATGTGGCAAAATGAATGGTATCAATTAAAAGTACAACTAATCCCACAAAAAACAAGCCCTCATATGAACAGAAAAGAAAAAAAAATTATGGCCCTTGGAAGGAGAGGGAATAACTAAAACACAAAAATGGAAATTGGCAATGGAAAGGGGTTTAAAAATTTAAAAATACAGAAAAAAATGTATTCTTTATTGCTGCATAGATAAAAATTCAAACTATCAAAATAATTTATTTAATCTATAGGATAAAAAAATTGGACTCCAGGATTGTAGTTTATTGGTCACTGCACATCCACCAAATAATGCAATAAAAAGTGATCAAAACATGATATGAGCAGCTGTCACACTTAACTGTACCAGTATGCACAGCATGCCAATGCATCTTTGTTCTACTGTAGAGCAGGGTTACCTGGTCTTTCTGCACTGCTGTTCTCTGTTCTGTAGACCATATGTTGTATTAGGCCGGCGTCACACTGGCGAGTGTGATGCGAGTAAGTCGCATGACTTTCTCGCATCAACACCCGTCACTGCCGCCCGCTCTCGGAACCGAGTGTGCGGCTGCATAGAAATACATGCAGCCGCACACTCGGGTCTGAGAGTGGGCGGCCGTGCCGGGTGTTGATTCGAGAAAGTTGTGCGACTTACTGGACGATCCCTGTGTGGAGTGATGTGATGTCATCGCATCAAGGTTATGACATTCCGTGAGCGCACCAGCATGATGACATCACTTTGCTGGTCTGCTTTCACCTTGCTACTGTCTGACTGTGTACTAGCTAGATTCTGGAGTTAGATGAGTTTCTAATTTCTTTAATTTTAATTTAATATTACCTGTAGGAGGCATCATTAACTGTGAGGCTTCTAAGAAGGCATCACATAATGTTGGGGCAGCATAAATTCTGGGGTTTCTGTGGAGGAAGCATAGAATGTGGCAACTTTTGTGGGGCAGCATACAATTTGAGTACATCTGTGGGGCCATCATACAGTGTGGAGAGCACTGTGTGGCCCATCATACAGTGTTGTGGCTACTGTGGGGGCATTTTACAGTGAGAGCTACTGTGGGGGCATCATACAGTGTGGGGGCATTATACTGTGTATAGGGGAGCTAATGGGACATCATACTGTATATAGCTGTTGGCCCATCATATTATACATAAGGAGGCTGTGGACCCATCATACAATACATAGGGAAGCTGTGGGCCCATCATAATATGTTTAGGGGAGCTGTGGCCCCATAATCCTGTACATAGCTGAGCTTTGGGCCAATAATACTGTGTATAGGAGAGTTGTGGGCCCATCATGCTGTGTATAAGGAGCTCTGGACCCATTATACTGTACATAGATGAGTGGTTGGCCTATAATTATGCCTACAGCTAAGCACTGGACCAGCCCTAGGTGGGACGACGTGATGATATCATCACATCAAGGATAAGACATCCTGTGAGTGCATCGGCATAATGACATCACTTTGTTGGTCTGCTTGCACCTTGTCACTATCGGTGTACTAGCTAGGATCTGGGGTTCAGTGAGTATGTGATTTTTTTTTAATTTATTTTAATGTTACCTGGAGGAGATTGTGGGGCATCATAAAGTATGGGGGCTCTGGTGGAGGCATCATACAGGGTCGGGACTACTGTGGGGCCATCACATAGTGTGGTGGCAGTGACACTGAGGCACTACCTACAGGAAAGCTGTGAGACAGGATAGTCAGGAGGTCTGAGGTCAGATACCAGGAGGGCTCGTAGACTGTACATAGAGGTAAGACAAGGGGCGCGGTTCAGATAACAGTCCGGGGACAAATGCCAGAAGGGTTCGTCAAGACAAGTGAGTACAACAAATGGATAGTCAGATGCCAAGTCCGGGGACAAATAACTGAAGTCTGACAGCGTCAAAAGCAGAAGGAATAATCCACAAGAATAGTCACGACAAGTCTGAGATCCAGTAGCAAGATCAAAAACTCAGATACAGAGCAAACAAACACGCCTAATTGAGCTAAGCTTTAACTGACAATATGCTGCTAACAGGAAGCCAGCTATAAATCTTGCAAATCTTTAAGGATGGGAGGCACCTGGGGAAACACCTGCAAGATAGACCAGATTGAGCAGCAGGGTTGTCAAAATGCTGACAGCCCAGCATGCCCCAGGATCAGATAGGATGACTGGACTGTAACAAAACTGACAGTCCAGTATACCCCATAGGGCATCTGAGCTGTCACTAACAGCGTCCATAGGCTAGAGTCAGTGATGAAACTGTGACAGGAGCATTATACAGTGTGAGCTACTGTGGGGGCATTATATTGTGTATAGGGAGCTATTGTGACATTATACTCTATATAGAGGAGCTGTTGGCCCATTACCATGTGTATAGGGGAGCTTTGGCACCGTGTATAGGGGATCTATGAGCTAATAATATTGTACATAGGGAAGCTGAGGGCCCATCATACGTCTATAAGGAGCTGTAGGCCCATCATACTATGTATAGGAGAATCGTGGGCCCATCATGTTGTGCATAAGCGACATGTGAGCCCATTATACTGTGTATAGGGGAACATTGGGTCATCATTATACATTTATAGGAGGAAAAATGTGAACACTGTTTAGTAGGGCACTTGCATAGAGCATTAATATTTTCTACAGGCACGTTTTACCATTTAACCCCTTTCCGACAATGGGCATCGATGTCGGACTCCCTCCCTTTGATGTGGGTTCCGGCGGTGTGAACCTACATTTTTCCCGACACATGTCAGCTGTTTTGACATGTACTGGGAAAGATGTGATCCACCCACGGCTATTAACTCGTTAAATGCTGGTATCAAACGCAGACAGAGGCATTTAACATGCGCTTCCGGCAATCATGCCGGAAATCCAGCCCACCGGTGACCCTATCACGTGATCGCGGGTCACCGATAGGTCGGCATGACCAACAGAGGTTGTCACTGCCGGATTGCTATGAGCGCCGCCCAGTGGTTAGCGCACATAGCAAGTGAGTAATTCTTCTACATACAGGTGATCTGATCATCGCCTGTATATAGCAGAGCCGATTGAGTTATGGCAGCTTCTATTCTCACATGGAGACTATTGAAGCATGCCAAAAGTAAAAAAAAATGTTTTTAAAAATATATATAAAAAAAATCTAAAAGTTCAAATCACCTCCCTTTCGCCCTATTCAGAAGAAAACAATTAAAAAAAAAATCAAACATACACTTATTTGGTATCACCGCTTTCATAATTGCCCGATCTATCAATGAAAAAAAAAGATTAACCTGATCGCTAGACGGCGTAGCGATCAGAATTAAGTTTTTTTGGTCGCCATGACATTGCATTAAAATGCAATAACGGGCGATCAAAAGATCGTATCTGCACTAAAATGGTATGACTAAAAGCGTCAACTCGGCGCACAAAAAATAAGCCCTCACCCATCCTGAGATCATGAAAAATGCAGACGATACAGGTATCGGAAAATGGCGCAATTTTTTTAACATAGTTTGGGATTTTTTTCACCACTTAGATAAAAAAGTAACTAGACATGTTTGATGTCTATGAACTCATAATGACCTGCAGTATCATAATGGCAGGTCAGTTTTAGCATTTAGTGAACCTAGTTAAAAAGCCAAACAAAATAAGTGTGGGTGAGTAAGTATCGCACGTCGGGTGTGGTGGGTTCCCCGGGCTCTGACTTACGGTAATTATGCCTTTATTTAGCTACATTTGATATTGTGATACCATTGCTGTGTAACATCGTTCTTATATATCTAACATATGTGCCTATATATGACTTCAATATTGCACTAACTTGTGCTCAGTTTATCTCTTCATATATGCTATAATCATGGATACTCCTTATCTTTAGGAACACAGATGCGTTATCATTGTTTTTTTCTATTTAGTTTTTATATTTTTTTCAATATTATTGATTTTTTGGTCCCACTTGGGCTAAATTTGTATTTATTTATTTTTCTATATTTTTATTACTACCATCACTGTGTGGTGTTCATATGATAGAAAAAATAATAACTAAATAAAAAATAAACTATGTGTTCCCTTTCGCATCAGTGTATTAGTAGCATTGTTAACTATCAGGTGCATAATGGTATCTAATTAGCTTCACATTTTTTCTACCTGGGTGTACCCACCTTTCTTGTGTTCTGTGGTTACTGCCATTTTTTAATGTTTTCTGTGTCTCAATAAAATTTATATCTTTTTATCTTGGTTGTGTGCAAAGCTCTTTCTTTTGATTTTGGTTCATGATTTTGCTTTGTGACCTATTCTCTGGGATTAATGTAGGTGTATATTAACATTTTTCTGAAGTCAGACGGCCTGAGTGGGGCCCAGTGATAAAGTTGATGGCTGCTAACCAGTTGCCCATTCCGGCCTCAGGGGTGGCGTGGATGGAGATCTCCATGTGTGGCAAGGATCTGGGATGTAGGGGTTTGGTGCTAACCCGTGGAAAAGTGAATAGAGGACACATAGTTACTCTGGGTATAAACGTCTTAAAAGAATTTGGAAGTCTTCTAATTAATGAGCCATCCAATTAGACCCTGAAGCAGTGGAGTACCCACACCCCTCAGAGAAGAATATTCCAACAGTTGGTCCGTGTAGCTCAATCTCAAGAGTCATACCAGGAAGGAGGAGCATTAGGAAAAGTGATTGTGCCTTCCTCTTCCAAACTCGTTTTGCCCCCTGGGAAAACAGTGCTTAGTCTGCCCGTTCAAGCTCGTATCCCTCTGGAGGGAGTGGAGATTCAAATCGAGCCTTCCTTTTTGGAGAAACTGCCTTCGGGATTTTTGGTAGCTCATATGTTAGCCACTGTGTGGGATGGGGCAGTACCCATGTGATGTGTTATTCTAGAGGACCAGGATATTACAGTTTTCCCCAGAAGCGAAGTGGCCCGAGTTGTGGGCATGCTTGAAGAGATAATGCTATCTCAAACCGTGCAGTTGAAAGTATACCAAGAAGACCCCTGGACCGTGACAATGAATTCTTCGGTGACGCCGGAGCCCCAGCATATTCAAGAGGGGCGAATTATTCTAGACCAAATGCGAGCTGAATTGGCTGAACTCACTCAGAAACAATGCAGCAGGTGGAAGCTCTATTGGGTGGATATAGGTACGTGTTTGCTCGTCATGAAGACGACTTTGTCTGTACCACGGCCGTCACTCACGAGATACCCACGGAAAATACAGCACCCATAAGAGAATGATATCGACAAATTCCACCACAATTATATCAGGAGGTGAAAGGTATGTTGGGACTGATGTTGCAAAAAGGTGTCATCAGAGAGAGTCAGAGTCCCTGGGCTGCCCCAATAGTTTTGGTAAGGAAGAAAGACGGGACTCTGCGTTTTTGTGTGGATTATTGGAAACTTAAAGCCTGTACCATGAATAATTCATATCCACTACCCAGGACTGAAGAGTAGAGATGAGCA
>VIAB01021378.1:10731-22082 GCA_009801035.1 Oophaga pumilio
AGGAGAGAGGATCCTGTTGATCATAACAGCCTACATTCCACAGGAGAAGACTCCACTGACCTAAAGAGCTTACATTCTACAGGAGAAAGAGGACCATAAGAGCTTACATGGCACGCAGTGACTAGTAACTATGGGTGCCTACCTGATAACTAGGGGGCAACCTAGTCTATCCCTGTTCCCAGGATTACCGAGGAAGGTGGAGTTGCCGGGGTCACATAACTTGCAGTGCTCCTATCTTAGCCCTTATCTTTTCCCTCTCCCACCCAGAGAGATGTAAGGCCGAGGTGTACAGGATTACACTAGCCAGATACACAAGGGAAGGCTGACATGTATAAACAAAATCTACAATCATACAAATACACTCACTAAAAAACAGAGTGGAAAACATGGGAGGGATAGGTAGAAGAAACCAAATAGGTGAGGATAAGGATAAGCACACAAAACAATTCCACTCAGCAATCTCCAGAACAACTCTTCAAATGTCTACTGTGTTTGACAAACTACTCCTTCAACACCAAACCAGGCAGAATGAACTATCACTGACAAGGTCAAAAGCAAGGAGGAGGGTTCTTATACCTGCTGGGAGTAACAACTCAGAACAGCTGATATCTCCCAAAACATGGAACTCCAGGAGTCCAACTAAACAATTTAACCTTTGCAGATCCAGGGCAAAAAAAGCTAGAACTGCTAATAAGATGGTGAAGCCGTTCTAACTACCGCAGATGCATGTGTCACCAGACGGTGCGTTCGTCTGACCCCACTCTGTCGCGGTATTCTAGTGACAGTACTCCCCCTACAAAGAGGGGACTCTGGACCCTCAGAACTAGTTTTATCAGGATTAGAGGTGTGATACTCACATTCTTTGCTCTAGACCGTAACAATTTTAGCTATCTGGCACTCCAGACTTCCATTAACCATAACAGGGAAAGGCAGTGGTAGGGATGGTACCAAAGAGGCCACATATTTATGAGAAGATAAGGGTGAAATACATTATGGATCTTAAAAGTAGATGTTAGGGCAAGCTAAACCACTACTGGATTGACAACGGCAACAATCTTACAGGGACCAATGAACCTGGATCGTAATTTTGGTTCACTCGTTCACTTTGCACATTAGATTGTGATTGAAATGTGGATAAAAATGAAATGTGAATCCCTAAAGGAGCACAAAATGCTTTCCAAAATGTAGATATAAATTGAACCCCTCAGTTGAAAACAATATCAGAGGGAATCCCATGCAATTTCACGATCTTCTTAATAAAAATTTATGCAAAAGTCTTGGCATTTGGCAATGCAGGTAGCACAATGAAATTAGATATCTTGCTAAATTTATCCACCACCATTAGAAATGAGCGAACTTGTTCAGAAAACTTTCGCCAATCTCAAAGTCGGCACGAATGTTGGATATTCGGATTCGTGATTCCCGAGCTTTTTCCTCAAAATTTGCGAAGATTCTGCCAAAGATAGGTAAATGATAGAGTTTCCACTAATGCTTTTGCTAGGACTTTGGCTAGGAGAGTGGTGCTGTATGATGAGCGAGGGGGTGTGTTTGATGAGGGAAGTGGTTGGGAAGAGGTCAAAGGAGCATCTGACTGTTATTATTTTTTTTTTTAACTTAATGTGTGGAAATTCTGGCAGACAATCAGGGTGCAGAAACCATCCACAACGTCCAGACACACAGGCTTCTGTCATTGGCTGCTGATTGCTGAAGTCACATGTTCCTCTCCATATAAAAAGGAGAGTAGTCAGTTCAGATAGATAGGATCCTGTGTGAAATCTACATCCTTTGTGCTAATAGTGTGGGCCAGAGAACAGACCACATTTCAGAATCTAATAATTTGTGCTAATAATGTGGGTCATATACCAGGCCACATTTCAAAATCTAAATGCTTTTTGCTAATAGAGTGGCCATATACCAGGCCACATTTCAGAATCTAAATTGTGCTAATAGTGTTGTCCATGGAGAGTCCACATTTCAGAATTTAAATCCTTTCTGCTAATAGTGTGGTCCATATTTAGTGTGGCCACATTTTAGAATCTAAATTGTTTGTGCTAATAATATGGGCCATACACCAGGCCACAATTCAGAATCTAAATGCTTTTTGCGAATAGTGTGGCCATATACCAGGCCACATTTCAGAATCTAAATTGTTTGTGCTAATAGTGTTGTCCAGCCAGAGTCCACATTTCAGAATTTAAATCCTTTCTGCTAATAGTGTGGGCTAGACACCAGGACACATTTCAAAATCTAAATCCTTTCTGCTAATAGTGTGGGCCATACACCAGGCCACATTTCAGAATCTAAATCGCTTGTGCTAATTGTGTTGTCCAGCCAGGGGTCCACATTTCAGAATTTAAATCCTTTCTGATAATAATGTGGTTCATAAATTGTTTGCGCTAATAGTGTTGTCTAGCCAGGAGACCACATTTCAGAATTTAAATCCTTTCTGCTAATAGTGTGGGCCATACACCAGGACACATTTCAGAATCTAAATCGCTTGTGCTAATAGTGTGGGCCAGACACCAGGTTACATTTCAGAACTTATATACTTTCTAATAATAGTGTGGTCCAGACACCAAGCCACATTTCTGAATTTAAATCCTTTCTGCTAATAGTGTGACCCAGATCTCAGCAAACAAATTCTGATTGCTAATTTAGTGACAGGTGACTGACAGGTCTGGGTCTAGGAATATGAAACAGCTGATTAAAAAAGAGGAAGGCTACATCCAACATGAGTGGGAAAAAGCTAATGTAATGTTACTGAAAGCTCTACTGAACAAATGCATTCTCATTCACTCCAAAGATAAATGACAACATCTATTACTGAACAGGCTACTTGACTCCCTTTCTTTGGCAGCCGCACAGTGGAACGCTTTGTGGATGAGGGTGAGAAAGAGCATGTGCTCCAGTGTATGGCAAGCGCTGCATCAATTGGCCTCTTCTCCTTTTCCTCCATCTTAACATCACACACAGTACAATACTCAGAGGTGGCACCCCAATTACCCTTGTTTTCCCCCGCGTCACAACTTTCAAATCACCCAACTGACAGTGGGGAACCACAGATGGGCGAGTCTATAGAGCTGTTTACACATTCTATTCCATGGGCATCAGAGGTCTGCTTCAAAGATTCACAGAACCAAGAGGAGGAAAGTGGATTGCCCGCCAGGGCAGTGGGATACTCAGTACCAGGCCGGTGTATTGAAGGGATGTGTAACAGCGGCAGTGACCCGGTCCACGGCCCTGGGCGTCCAATAAAATGGGGTTATATTTACAGGGGATGATATAGTTTGTAGTGTAGTATTCGTGATGCCACCTGTAGTATCTGGTCAAAGGTGACCAGCGCTGCTGTGCAGATCCTCTGAGACTGATGGTGTGATGCAGCAGAGTAGGAATAGTCTTCCACAGGTAAAGCTTGTGGTCTCAGGGCAGGGTGATGTTGCAGATAGAGTAATGGTGCTGGGAGATGTAGCAGAGTGGAGTGTGCGTCGCATGAAGAACTTGAGGAGACAGTCAGTTGCAGTTTCCAAGGTTTTACTCACAGTTGTGGTGCGCACAGATGCCCACTTGGTACAGTGTCCTCCAGGTGAGGAGCTCAGCAAACTCCCAGGTAGATTGGGATACACCTTTCCAGGACTCCTTTCTATATGTGTTCCTTTTACTGGCCGTCTCACTGTGCTGATTTTCCCGCCTCCTACCTTTCCAGCACCTTCACAAACAGTGTCCCAGATCAGCAGCTGCAAATCCTGTCGGATAACGTCTTATTTCTGCGTTTCCTTGATTCTATATAGCTACCTCTCCGGCGAAGATAATTGTGGTTATTGACTGTGATCCCTAAAGTTACCACAGCAGTTGGCTTGCTAGCTGAGTCATAAAGTTCTCCACTAGGCTAAGGGGCCGAGTCGACGAACAAGTATATGTATAGGAAATGAGATCAATTTGTTAAACATAAATTTCCTCTTAAAATTCAATTTTATTATAATATAAAAAACACCAACCCAGTGCAAAAATAAACATACACTTGGTATACCTCATAAACGAAAAATCTAACCTATTGAGTGTCCTACGCTAGTCCTCAATGTTCCTACCTCACCGTGGAGGTTGGCACCACTAGAGATTCGACTTGGCGCCCCCACTCAGCGTAGGCTAGCTCTCACTGCCCTATTGAACCCTATGATATAGGTAGGAAAACAATGATAAAAGGGCAGGGATGAAGAGAGTCTTTAAGCTAGGTACACACAAAATATAAAAATGAAGATAACAATAGTATCCCTTAGTATCACTCCAAAAATATTAAATCACCAAAAATGGCTAGTTTGGAGTGATTGTCATGATCAATTAAGGCAGAGCATTGATACCCCTGAGTGTCTATGTACCATTATATAAATAGACAAGTCCATTCTATAATATTGGATCATTAATATAGACAAAAGCCATAAATCATAATCCACATAAATAAACGGGTATCAGTATAGAGATTAAAGAGATAATCTAATAAACGGCCCACAAGACATAACATAGTATTGCCATAAATGCTCCCAAAAGGGTAACATCGTTTCTCCAGTACACTCCGACGCGTTTCCCCGTTAATTGAACGGTTCATCAGGAGGTCACAGAATGATGGGGACCGGCTGCCATTATAGATGATGGTCTAAGGGGCCGAGTCCCCTCTGCGACCTGGTCACTCTGCAAAACAGATCGGGACCCACGGATGGTTCTTGCTCTCTCCGTGTCCCTAGGACCCCTTCCTCTCCCTCCAGAAGCTTCTCTCCTTCTCTGCTTCTCTCTCCTTCACTCTCCACTTCCCGGACTGAGCTCTTCCCAGCTCAAGGTCCCCTCTGAGTCTGTCTCTAGACTCCTTTCCTCTGCAGCTCCTCCTGACAGGGAGCTGCTTCAGCACACGTCTGTCTCCTTCCACTTCCTCCTCACGACTCTCTACACTCTGCTCCATGCTTCCTAAAGCTTCACTCCTCCTCTTGCTACTTACTAGCTCCACCCACCCATACACTCTTTACTAACCAGCCTGGGATGAGACCATGCTCCCGAAGGGTACATCCAGGGTGCCCAGCTGCTATAGCCTGTGTTGGGTGCAGGTGTTAGAGTCCGGGGTGGTGCTCCCTCCTTACCTGAGAGTGAAGTATCACACCTCTTGGTGAGGTGCAATACCTCTGTGGCGACTGAACCCTCAGGGGTGCCACAAAAGCACCTGCACCGATGCCCCAATTTTTTTTCAGTTGGATCCAAGGCTAGATGAAGCAGGGTCCGAGCAGAATCCAAATCCTTGTGACCCAATGTTAACCCCTTCGGGTGGAGGTTATCCAGAAGAGACATGGATTTCCTGAGGTGCACGCGGACTGTAATGTGCTGTCAGTGCAGGAAGAGGAGGAAGGTGACTTTCAGGGAGAGGAGTGGAAAAACAGAGAGGATGACGATGAGTTTGTCGATCTCACTTGGTGTGAACGCAGAGGCACACAGCTGAGTAGCTCAGTCGAGGAGTTGGAGGAGGAGGAAGATGGGGAGGTTAACATAACATCTCAGCCTGCACCTCACTCACAGTCCAGCAGTTTGTCCTGTTATCTATATTACAGTCTTTCTCAACACAGCAGCCAGCCCTGGTTCTTGCAGTTGTGGTCACTTAAAATAATGCTTCCTCATACACATGCCAAAGCTAAGCGCTTGAATTCCACCATCTCCAATCTGTTGGCTATGGAAATGCTGCTTTTCAGCCTGGTGGATACAGACGGTTTCCTAAAGCTGATGACCATCGCAATCCCCAGCACCAATTATCCAGTCGCCAATGCTTCTCTAAGAATGATGAGCCTGCACAACACCAGCATGTCACAGACAACATCACCCTTTCTTTGAAAAATCTATGTCCGCCAGGGTGCATTTTGCTACTGACACATGGACAAGAACAAACATGGCTAGGGGCATTACATATCACTGACTGGGCACAGGGTGACTCTGGTGGCCAGTGGGGGGAGGTGGGCAAGGGGTTGCTCCACAAGTCTTGAAATTCCAAAGGCTTGCTTTATCTAACATTTGCTCCACTGCTTTTGCCTCCTCCTTCTCCTCTAGGGCCTCCACTTGCACTATCAAACTCTCCCTTAATGAGACACGCGTTCCAACAGTGCACAGAGAATCCCCCTCACCTCTGGACTGCTCAGCCAGGGCTCACTGCAATGAGGCAGTGTTTCAATTATTATGCCTTGGAGATTGCAGTCACACAACTCAGGAGTTGTGGACAACACAACTCAGGAGTTGTGGACAACTATCCAGGCCAAGTTTGAGCAATGGCTGTCTCCTCTTAACCTGGGGTCAGGGAAGGCCCTGTGTGATAATGGTGTGAACCTGCTGGTGGTCCTATGCCGGGTCAACCTCACCCACGTGTCTTGCATAGCTCATGTCCTCACCCTGGAGGTACAGCAATTTCTCTGCCACTATCCTGGCCAGGATGCGATAATGCAGAAAGAACAGTTGCTGTATGCTCACTTCTACTGTCCCTACCCCACAGGTCATCGACTTGCATATCTACAGAGGTCTTTCAGCCTACCTTTGATATGAGATGTGCCGACATTGTGCAACTTCACTTTGCACATGTTGCAGCGAATGTAGCAGCAGTGATGAGTCCTGGTGCAGTTTGTCTTATTGCATAGCCTGGGCCTACTCAGTATGGACATTGTGCAAATCATTCTTGCAGAGTAGGCACAGATGAAGGTCCTCTGCACCCTTCTGCACAATTTTGAAATGGCTAATAAGATGGTTAGTGTTGACAATGCTGTCATCAGCATCACTCTTCTGGTCATCTACATGCTGGAGCACACTTTGAATAGTCGGCGGGAGGAGGTGTTGGTCCCAGAGGAAGAGGAGGAAGAAAAAGAGGATGCAGAAGGGATAGCAATATCTCAAATTTCTGGACTGTCGTCACACAGGTGTGTGCCATGGGAGGGTGGCTTACAGCAATCAAGGGGGGCTCATGGTACCAAACTCTTAGTGAAGGTGCAGGAGCTAAGGAACAAATAAAGGAGGTCGAGGACGAAGAGGTGATGGACCTCAGTCAGGAGACAAAGAGGATAATGATCCCCTCTGTGTTGTCCATAGTTAGCAGGAGGGGATTAAGGAAGCAAGCTTGAGTTTTACCTCGCCAACAGCACATCATGGACTTGTACCTCATGGAAGTTCCCGACACATGAGCGCCTTCTTGCTGCACAAACTGCAACATGATGCCCATATTCTTATGGTTAGAAATAGTGCTGACTACTTTCCTGCCACTCTGTTAGCTCCATGGTGCAAGAGTAAATTTTTCCAGATGACTGCCCCCTCTGGAAAGGGACGCGCGCACACTGGAATATCAAAACACGCTTGTAGACAATGTACGGTTGAGGAACATAAGGCGGCTTTATAAGAATCAGAGCAGAAGCAAAACATTTTTTCAAGGTATCAAGTGCTTCACAGGCCAGTTTAGACCATTTGGAAAAGTCTGTTCTTTTCCTGGTCATATCAGTAAGCGGTTTGACCTCTACTGAAAAATCCCTAATGTAATAGTTGGCGAAATTCAGAAACCACAGTAAAGTTTTTAAATTTTCAGGACAATTGCAATCCAGTACCGCCCAGGCTTTTGTAGGATCCATACGAAAGCCCATGGAAGATATTAGATATACCAAAAAAGGAATTTCTTGAACAGTAAACATAGATTTTTCTGACTTGACATAAAGTTTTTTTTCCTAAGTATTTGTAGAA
This sequence comes from Oophaga pumilio, assembly GCA_009801035.1. NCBI lineage: Eukaryota > Metazoa > Chordata > Amphibia > Anura > Dendrobatidae > Oophaga > Oophaga pumilio. The sequence goes on from VIAB01021378.1 coordinate 18,469, forward strand.
CCTGCCTTATGTGTACCTGATGTGACTCAAGGTCTGGTGAATAAATCAATATGTCATCCAGATAGACTAACACAAATCTACCTGACAGATAATGGAAAATGTTGTTTACAAAGTGCTGAAACACGACTGTCTGAAATGACTGGGAATCCAACGCGAGTGAAAATACCCAGGCTTGAGGGTCACCCTGGAGAATAGAGATTACAATCCCCAACCAATTGCTTCTCAGCGCCCAATGAGTTAGGACGCAACATAAAATAAAGTTTGCTGGCCTCCCGAATAGCTCCAAGCTTATCTCAACCCCAGAAAACCTATTTGACAGAGCGATCTTGGGCTCCACCAGCGATTGCCCGGATGCCGCGGGTCCTAAACCTGGAGTTAATGGGTGCTGCAAAGTGGCTGAGCGCAAGTACGTCACCACCATGTTGAGTTGTTGTAGCAGCCTGCCAGAGTAGCTACAGGATCCATAATGGGTCCAAAAAGGTATGGCCAGTAATAATGTCACACTGTGACTAGGGACTGTAGGTGTTTACATGATCTCTCGAATAAGGAGGGCACCCTAATATATCCGTGTTTCCTGGATTCGCCTGGAAGGTGGAAATGCCAGGGTCACGTACCTTCCTATGCTCCTGTCTTAGCCCTTATCTGTTCCCTATACAACCCAGGAAGTTGTGAGGCCAAATTGTGTTTAGGATTACACTAACCACACAGACAAGGAAAGGCAGACAGGGATAAAAGAAAACTGCAATCAAACGAGTACACTAATAAAAAACACAGAACACAGAGGAGGGATAGCTAGGAGAAACCATATAGGTGAGGATAAGCATAAACACTCAAACCAATTCCATGCAGCAATCTGCAGAAGAGCACTCCAAACACCTACCCCAAACACAAACTAGTCCTTCAACACCAAAACAGGTAGAATGAACTATAACTGGCAAGGTCAGAACAAGGAGGAGGGTTCTTATGCCTGCTGGGAGTAACAAACTCAGAACAGCTGATACCACTCAGGACTGAGAACTACATGAAACCAATTAAGCAGTCTAACCCTTGCAAACAAAGCCAGAAGTGCTAATAAGATGATGAAGCCATTTTTACTACGTCAGGTGTCTGTCTCACCAGACGGTGCAATCATCTGACTCCACTCTGTCACGGTATCCCTATGACATTACACTCTAAAAGAGAGAGAAAGAGACCCCACTGGTCAGCTTACAATCTACTGGAGAGAGAGGACTGAGTCACCATAAGAGCTTACATTCTACAGGAGAGAGAGGACCCCACTGACCATAAGAGCTTACACTCTACAGGAGAGAGAGAGGACCCCACTGACCATAAGAGCTTATACTCTACAGGAGAGAGAGAGAGGAACCCACTGACCATATGAGCTTACACTCTACAGGAGAGAGAGAGGACCCCACTGACCATAAGAGCTTACACTCTACAGGAGAGAGAGAAGACACCACTGACCATAAGAGCTTACACTCTACAGGAAAGAGAGGGGACCCCAATGGCCATAAGAGCTTACACTCTGCAGGAGAGAGAGGACCCCACTGACCATAAGAGCTTACACTTTACAGGAGAGAGGACCGACTCACCATAAGAGCTTACACTCCACAAGAGACAGATAGACAGGACCTTGCTGACCATAGGAGTTAAAACTCTACAGGAGAGAGAGGACTCTGATGACCATAGGAGCTTACACTCTACAGGAGAGGATTCTGATGACCATAGGAGCTTACACTCTACAGGAGAGGATTCTGATGACCATAGGAGCTTACACTCTACAGGAGAGAGAGGACCGACTCACCATAAGAACTTACAATCTACAAGAGAGAGAGAACCCAATGACCATAAGAGCTTACACTGTACTTTACAGCAGAGAAAGTGAGAGAGGACCCCATTGACCATACGAGCCTACATTGTAGGGGAGAGAAAGAGAGGACCCCGCACTGACCATAGGAGCTTAGACCCTTAGGAGAGAGGACAAGGTAAAGGGCCATGTTTTTTCCATCAATGTTTTTTATGCTCTGGCGACTGCAGAATTAATTTAGTAAACACAATTAAATTCATATGGAATATCGTCAACACAAATTAAATTGTCCTGCCAAATTTGAACGATCTCCCAAATTTGAATTCTCTCACATCTAATAAAAACTAATAATACAAAAACTTAATATATAAAAATGTGAACTAAAAATGAATTAACACAGAATTTTTGGCTTACAAATGTTGTTATAGAGAATAATTTGTACATTGCCCTACGAGTTCATGGTGCCCTATAAATAATATCGATGTAATACTGGTGGTAAATATAAAGATGCTTTATGTTAGAAGCATGTGCGCTATAAGGCAATGTGGGAATGACTGCTGCCGCCTTTCCTAAGAGAGTTTCAGATAAAAGTTAACGAAGAGCCACAAACTTATGTAAAAATGATTCTTTTTAATGTCTAACCTACAGATCTTCTTCTGCCAAGCGGAAGAATGTAAATTTGTAGGAATTTAGTTAAATTTGCGCTATCAAAACTGAGTAAAACCGTAGGGTTGATGAACAGAGCGGTCAATAGCGCGACATCAATAACCGTCTAGTTTATGCTCCTAATAAAATTTTATTTTTGCAAATGTTCTGCTTCTTTTGGTTTATAATATGGCGCCTGATACGACTCCCTCATGCCGTCAAATGAGACAAATGGATTCCTGCGGGCCGCTCATTAGACTTTCAGTCTGTAAATAACCTTGATGACGGGATCGTTCTTACCTGACTTCGTTAACATCAGTTGTGGAGTTAATTGGGGAGATTTATTAGGACGTCTGTTTTATTCTCCAGTCTTAATAAAGATGTCCCACATTCACAACTTATCATTTATCCTCAAGTTGCTAAACACTGGGATTCCCACCCATCATGAGTATGAGGGTCTTTTTGTTCTCCATATGAATGAATCAGTAATGGAGCATGCCCAATACCTCTCTAGTTGAAGAAAAAGTGAAAAATTACTATTTTTTGTAGAAATATGGAGTAAAACGAAGTTTGCAATTGTTTGATGCGTAAAAAAAAAGTGAGTTTGTTGATTTTTGCAGCACTATTGATGTGAAGTCATCGCTGCAGACATTAATCAGCGGGAAAGACTCATTGCTGGACTCAGTACTGGACTCTGGGAGGGTGAGTAAAGGGCATCAGGGGGTTTCTGAAAATGGAAAATCCCTTTAAATGCAGAGAAACTGTGTTGGGAGGGAGAGAAGGTACTTTTCTAAATATATTGATGGCCACACAAAAGTAAACTGAAATGTGCACAGTTCAAAAATCGTACTGGAAATAACAGCATCCAAATTTTTTTTCTAGCCCCTGAGAGCTATTGGAACCAGTCACATGAAAGTTCTTAGGAAGTTATCAGTAGTTTCTTTGCTACATTTCAAACCAACTTCCATAGGGTTCTGTTACCAATTTTTACTCTGTCTACAACATCTTGGAAAATTCTTGAATGGCAAATTTCTTAATAATATTTTTAGATTATTCAATCACAAATGCCAAGGTCTTTTGAGGTCTTTTTATACCCTTTAGAACAGTGGTCCTCAACCTTTTTGCACCTGGGACCGGCTTCAAGCAAGACCATTCTTCCATG
>VIAB01021383.1:21546-36867 GCA_009801035.1 Oophaga pumilio
TCCAGCCATTGGATCCCTCCAATTCTCTTTCTGAGTCCTTTAAATTATTATTAGTATTTGTTGGGTGTATGGCTTTTTAAGGCCTTTTGCTTCCCTTTCCACATTGTTCTAGTTTAAAGCTCTCCTGATGAGTATAGCAAGGCGACTTCCAAACACATGTTTTCCAGTCTTCGTAATGTGCACCCCATCTCTAGCAAGTAGTCCATCGTATAGGTAATTCACTTCGTGATCCAGAAATCCAAATCCTTGCTGACAGCACCATCGACGTAGCCAGTTGTTCACCTGCAGAATCTTATTCCACCTCCTTGTTCCATAGCCATCCACTGGAAGGATGGAAGAGAAGACCACCTGCGCTCTCAGTACCTTCACTTTCTTACCTAAGTTTTCAAAGTCACTGCAGATGGTTTTCAGGTCGTTTCTCACGGTGTCATTTGTCTCCACATGTATTAGCAGGAATGGGTAGTCATCTGTAGGTCTGAAGAGTCCTGATATCCTGTCAGACACATCTTTAATTTTTTCACCTGCAAGACAGCATATTTCTCTTGAGGGTATATCCGGTCTGCAGATAGCGGCCTCTGTTCCTCTCAATAGGGAATCCACATGACCACAACAATCCATTTCTTCCTCACAACATTTTTCTTCCTCCATCCAGGAGGACTCTGAAGGCGTACAAGGTTGTTGTTTGTGGACAAAGTCTTATCCTGATGCATTTCTTCATCGTTCTCCTGCGTGAGAGACTGGTACTGGTTCCTGAGCAGTATGGGTGAGAGGTAAAAATAACAAGACACACAAATATGCAAAACAGTTATAAAATAAAAGAGGGAGAAATAACAGAAATACCAATTGTTCTTCTGTTTCCTTGGAGGAAGGAGAAAATGCATTATGAATCACAAGCAAAATCTGCAGCCCCCACATGTGAACAACTTCTTTTTTGTGCCACCCAGCTTTTTATAGTACTGACAATAGGCTCAAATTTCCAGGATCACCTGGATTCGACTACTTAAAAATTGCTCGTCTGTGAGTGAACGATGGGCTAATTTAGGGCCTTGCATTTTAACTATACTGTGTCTCCCCCCCACTCCTCTCTATACAGTAAATAGGAAATAGCCTGCCAAGTTAAAGATTATTTGGTAGCTCCTTTTGAAGCTCCTGGTCCAGGAGCCCAGGTGCCATGTTTCACAATTCTCAGTATTCTTACAGGAGACCCATCCTGTGGTTCTGAGTTCCTGCAATAAGAGTAGGCAGATGTGATCTCCTTTGCGTAGAGAAACATGTGGATGCAGCATAACTTGTTATTTTACTGATATTATAGTTTCCCTTACAATTATATGTTTCCTTCAAATGTATATACCAGGATGGGGACAGGATGAGGGACATATATACCAGGAAGGAGGACATATATACATACCAGGATCTTGCAACGAGATCCATCGAATTCTAGTTACACCACTGTCCAAGGGTGCATCAAGCAACTGCGCTTGGTTTGAAAAGTCATTTTGCACTGACAGACGCTATTTACAGAGGTTCTGCACTTAAAAACACATGAAAGATGGAGAACATTTACTGCCCATTTTATCTCCATCTGAAGACCAAACAAGCCTGAGGATGACTGGCTAAAGACATGCCACTAACAATCCCATTAAAAAGCCTGTAGTTGTTAATTGTCATATCCCTGGTAGGCAATGTGTCTGAAATGACAAAACTGGATAGCACTGCTCTCACAGCTGAGAACAGAAAAAGCAGCGGTGGAGCCATACCGTTCCTATATCCATCAGTATTATTAATTGCTGATTGTGAACAACAAAATCATAAACTATTTTGAAACCATTCAAAAAATAAAACCATTTTATCAAGATCTTCAGACAGAAATCCGTGGGACATGCTTAACATATGACGACCAGCTTCATTTGTTATCCTATTGCTCAGAGCTTATTTCTATTTTCAAGATGATAAAATGACACTCACTGGACAATTAGAGGTTTGCTTTCAAACACAAAAGGCTTCTGAAGCTTTGCTGAGATGGCATGGTGACGTGCTGTGGACTTCAGGACAAGCCCCAGGTCTCCAGACAACTTGTTTTCCTTAAGTTCTTCTACTTTCCATTCACCTTAAACGTAAGCAGGGTAGATGCAAAGTAATGTTTTGTACTGTATTTGACTACGGCATGTATTCATCACAGTAAAAATACCAATAACCAATCATCCAACAGCTCTAAGGGTATGTTCCCACGGTCAGTAAACGCTGCGGGTTGGACGCTTCGTGCATCCGCAGCGTCAAACCCACAGCGGCCAGATATAACAGCATAGTGGATGGGATTTCAAGAAATCCCATGCCCACTATGCGTGCACGGATGCCTCCAGCTTCCCTGAGGAGACGGACATGCCGCGCGTCTTTCCAGACAGCAGCATGTCTATTTATGTAGCGAAGACGCTCCGTCTCTGCTGCGTAAATTATCCGTTCACGATGATTAGATGCGGTAAAATCTTTCTAGTCACTTGCATATTAAGTGCGGGAACGCAGCTTACTATGCATGTGTACTAATTTAAATAAAGGTGTACCTTGCTTCAGCCAGACGTTCGCATACACTGCAGTTCTCGCGATGAGCTGAGCTGACCGCGAGAACTGCTGTGCACTTGACTGCAGGGGACGGGGTTATCTCCAAGTTCCAAGTTCTCACGAATAGCTTTCCACGTGAACTGCAGCGCCGGGGACATCTCCAGTGAGCATCTTCAAGCTCCGCTGTGTCTGGATGTCAGGCTGAGCGGTGGCATAATGCCACCGTTCAGCCAAAGGCATCCAGATGTAGCAGAGCTGGACTCGTCGTGGGACAGTATGTATATCTTCTCAGTGGACAGGTAAGGATATTGTTGATTTTTTATTTTAATGCTCTTCCAGGAGACTAGGACGTCTGTGGAATAGGCAATGCACTAAGTATGATTTAATTAAGATAAAAGGAGTCTGTGTCATTATTTCAATTAAAGGACTTTATTCTGGCTGTGTCTTTATTTACCATATAACTATAGGATTAGTAATGGATGGGTGTCTTATAGACGCTTCTCCATTACTAAGCCGTGGGCTTGATGTCACCTGACAACACAAAGGTGACATTAACCCCACAAATTTTACCCCACTTGCCACCGCTACAGGGCAAGTGGGAAGAGCCGGGTAAAGTGCCACAATTGGCGTATCTTTGTATGTGCCAACTGTGGGGCGGCTGAGGGCTGCTATTTTAAGGCTGGTGAGGGTCAAAATCCATGGGCCTCGCCAGCTTGACTATACCAGGCTGCAACTGTTTGCTTTTTCCTTGGTTGGTTAACAAAAATAGGGAGACCCCAAGCTGTTTTTTTTTGGAGGCGATCCCACTATTTTTGCTAACCATCCAAGGTAAGCAGACTGCTGCGGCCTGGTATTATCAGGCTGGTAAGGTTCATGGATATTGGATCCTTACCAGCCTAAAATACCAGTCCCAATAGTCTGCTTTATTCTGGCTGGTTAACACATATAGGGGGACCCCATGCCATTTTTTTTTTTTTAATTATTATTTTATTAAAAAGGAAGGGACCTCTTTTTTTGCTTTCCTCCACTTCCTGTGTCATGTACTTCTGGCTGTGTCACAAGATTCACCATTATGTAAATTAGTACACATGCGTAGTAAGCTGCGTTCCCGCACTTAATACCCATGTGACTAGGAAGATAATGCGGTTTTACTACATCTAATGAAAGTGTATGGGTAATTTAAATAGCGGAGACTGAGCGTCTCTGTAAGATAAATAGACATGCTGCGGTCTGGAATGACGCGCCCCGCATGTCCGACTCTGCAGGTGAGCCATCAACTGTGCTCTAACAGCTGGACGCTGCAGATGTACGTAGCGTCCAACCCGCAGCGTTTACTGAGCATGGGAACATACCCCAATATATCTGCAAATAGGAAATCACTTTTTTCCTTCCCAGAAGCCAACTTTCAATTAGCTATATTTCCAGTGACAAAAAAAAGCATGCAATGAAAAAACCCATCAAAAACGCATTTAAAAACGCATAAAAAATGCAGGTAACCGGCCAGTGACCTCAGATGCATATTCTGAGTAAATACTGAGCCATTCCTGATCGTGTACACATACCCTAATGGTGCCAGAGCTATTAGTAAATGTGTCACATGCACATTGAGTACAATAACATATGTATACACTGTACATCAGCAAGGTCTGTAAAGATTGTAAAAGTTGTTAAAGGGGTTATCCAAGCCTGGGGTTCAAGACTGCAGGTACTCTATGTGACCTCAGACTAATGAATCCTCACAGCTCGCACACTGCATCCTATCCTATCAGGATTCTCTGCTACAGGCGCATGACCACAAGTTAAAATTTGTATACGTGTGGTCTAGTGCCAACTGGATACAAGTGATATGTGCAAGACTGGACACGTTTAGTTGGAATGTGGCCGCAAGTATGCAAATTGAATACTTGCAGTCATGTGCGCGCCACTCCCAGCACTGGCCCTGGAGAATCCTGACAGCGCACTATGAGGATTCACAAGTCTGCAGTCACATAGATTGACTACAGATTTGATCCCCAAAGCTGGACAACCGCTTTAATGGCACAACTGGGTTAGTAATGAATTTTACCTAAAGCCCTAATACTGACCCAGTACAGCATGCACTGGTATTATCTTAGGCCTCATTCACACGTTCTGATATTTCTGGTACTGGAAAACACAGTAACGGTGTTATCAGTGTCTGTGTGTACATGTGAGACAGTCATGTGACATCCGTGTGTCATCTGTGTGTACGTGTGTGTCGTCAATGTGCACCATCAATGTGACATGCATTAGGATAAAATGCAGAAGAGAAATGACAGATGTTTAGGTGTTAAAGATTGGCAAACCTAGAGATAGATATGGTGTAACTAGTCCAGCGTTCCCCGAATCCGGCCTGGGTGACTATTAACGATGAGGACGATCAGAGTTGCCTAGTCTTACAGAGGGCCACGTGTCTCGGAAACTCTGATGTGCGATATTATTACTGACGTCACTGCTGTTCAGAGCCGTAACGTCAGTACCCGGCAATTGTGAATAGCAGTAACGTTACTGCTATTCACAGTCGTCGTGGCCGAATTCAGGGAATACTGGGCTACGTCGGACCTACATGGGAACATTTTTCTAAATAAATTGGTGAACGAGGGACAGTATATTGTTTTTATCTTTCTGTTTTTATGTTTTTCAGGTATCCATTTGTGGACTACGCCAGATTCCCAGGATTATGTAGGACCTGCATGGATTTTTTTTTAACATTAAATTGGTGAACCAGGGAAAGTTTCGGGGAGTGTTTATTCAAAAAGTATTTTTTTTGTTTGTTTTTTTCTATTATTACCGGCTTAGTAATGGGGGTGTCTGATTGACACCTCTCCATTACTAACACCAGTGCTTTATGCTAGCTATGATTCTTGACAAATCACAACTTACATCAACCCCAACTACCATTTCCTCGATTGCCAGGGCAATCAGGAAGAGCGAGCAAAGCGCCAGAATTGAAGCATCTCATAAGATGCACCACTTCTGGGGTGGCTGAGAGTTAGAATCCAAACTGATAATAACAGCTAGTTATCAAAAATGGGAGGGCACCCACATCATTTTTTTCATTTATTTATTAGCTTAATCCATGTACAGTAAACTACAAACACAAGGCACTAATTATATATCTCACGGATATTTATCTAGCCTCTATCTATCTCTATATTTGCACGTCTTTAAAATCTAAACATCTGTCAATTTTTGGTCTACATTCTATTCCAGTACATGGCACACGGATGTCACACTTTATGTCATCCATGTGCGGGAAGAATTGACATCCGTGCTGGCAGAAAAAACGCACAGACAAGTGCTCAGCGCCCATAGATTATAATGCGTGTGTAAGTATCTCCACCCCACCATGTCACCACACATATCGGAAACACGGACGTGTGAAGGGGGCCTTAGTACAAGCCCATTAATCAGGTATCTAATGGCCTGAAATTCTAATATTCTGGCTAAATTTAAGATTCCTAGGATTCCCATTTCTGATTATAAGGAAATTGTGTAATGCTTCAGCAGTTTGTGATGTATATATGAAGCAATCCGAACAGCACATCTTCCAGGGCTCTAATGAAATGAAACTAACATTTTTACACGTGTTACCACTACCAGGTTACCATACCTGCAGAAAAAAGACCTAGGCGCCAATTCAAGAAAATATTTTCGCAAAAAATCTGGGTAAAACACTTTGATAAGTTACAACATTTTTGCGCAAAAATTTTCCAACTTTTGGCATTTTAACACCAGTTTCGCCCAGCTCAGTCAAAAGAAGCAGAACTGGGGAGGGCCAGGGGTGTGGGGGGCTCACTGCAAGTCATCTAATTCATGAAGAACTGTGTTGCACCTTATGCCAGAAATTTTACTCCAGTCCTTGACTGGAGTAAGATATGTGGGGAGGCGCACGCCACTTTTTCAGATGTGATAGTTTCTTAAGAGGTGTGTTCATGACTAGGGGCAATCGACTACAAATCCAAATAATATATATTGTTCTACTGCGGCTAAGCGAAATGTTCAAAACTAGACATGAGGTGCACTGGGAGGCTTCTTGGTCACTGTGGGATCCCCTTACCAGTGCAATGTTGCATTAGGTACCTATCAAGAAGTTTTTTGTGATATGGCAGTGAGCTTATTAATTCTGATCAAAATGTTAACTAAGAACCTTGTGTTCAGTTATGAAAGTTTTGCTTAGCAGATCACTGCATAATACTTGGACTTGTGACTCAAGTGTTTTTCTACAATTATGTAATATTGCCACAGTCAATAGTGCACACACATGTATGATCGGTAACAAAAAGGAACCGGATTGTTAAATTAGCATTTGAAGACATTGAAGCTAAAGAGTGACCCCCAGATGATCATACTCAGTGTTATGAATGAACAGATATGAGAAGCATAAATGTCATATCTATGCTGCCACATTGGGGCTCACACCCAACCATATATAAGGAATAACGCCACCTGAATATTTCTTACCATCATACTTCGCAATGTCTTCATCAGCATCTTCTTTCATGGTTTTGGATAGGACCCACCTGAATTTAAAGACAGTTCAAATTCAGATTTGCAATGTATCACACAATATACTGTTTACTAAAAGGAACCTAACATTTTCAATTTTTGCAATTACGGCAAATTCAGCTTTATCAATAAAGTGATTTACAATCTGCTCATCCTGTTGAAAAATATTTGAGAATAAGAAAAGGCTAATCCAAAGGCCAATGGAAAGCTTGGCTACACCACCTAGGATTGGTGATCAACTAACCAGCCAGAATAGTGAGAAATGAGCTAGATTTCTACATGGCCTGAGGTCTTGTTTGTGAGCACAATATGTTTAAGATGCATATGTATCCTATATCACATCTGCTGATTTTGCAAATCTCTATAAGGGTTCGTATAAGATTCTAGCAATAAGAACATATCCCCTTAAAAGGGTTTTCCGGTGAAAATAGTATGGGTGACAACATAGATCAATGGTGGACCAAACACTAGGACAGGAACTTTTACCCCAGTTAGGATGGAGCAGCAGTGTGCATGCTCATCCGCCACTCCATTCATTCTCTATGGAGCTTCTGAGAACTGTGCCTGTTTTTTTCCAGCAGCTCCATAAAGAATGAATGGTTAGACAGGTGAGCGTCCAACCCACTGCTTCATTTTTTTTTAACAAGGATAAAAGTTTCCCGACGGGGATAAAAATTCCCCGTTCTGACGATTGGCACGAGTCCCAGTGGTGAGACATCAACTGATCAGCAAGTTGTCATCTATCCTGTGGACAGGTGATGACTTGTTTTCACTGGAAAACCACTTTTATACTGCATGTAACGAAATATGTCATGGCTTTGTTTTTGTAATTACCGTAGATTACCTCAGTATGTAATACCCTTACTGACTTTTTGGAAATGTGGGGAGTGACCAGTGGTTGGAATAAAGAGAAAAAAAGAAACTCCATACACATGTTGCTGCAGGTATTTTTAAAACATTACTACAGCACTGATGGCATAAGTGCTATTTACTGAGCCACCAATGCTCATATATACAATGACAGATACAGAAGTAATTATATACATACACTCAGTAACATACCTATCTAAAAATCCATCATCAAATGTCTCAAAGAAGAACACATCACCACTGGGAACAGGCGTCTGGTACGTAACCTAGAATGAATAAAATATCTCTTTAGTACATATTAATACAATTAAATATTAATCTGTCACCAAGTTTCTGTTTCCTAATCTGAGAGCAGCGTGATGTAGGGGTAAGAGACTGATTCCAGCAATGTATCACTTATTGGGCTGCTTGCTGTCATTTCGATAAAATCACTGTTACATCTGCTGCAGATCAACCAGTTGTCTGAATGTTGAGCTCTGTGTAACCCCGCCCACACCACTGATTGGCAGCTTTCTGCTGAAGTAAAGTGTACATAGAAAGCTGCCAATCAGTGGTGGGGGCGGGGTTATACAGATATCATGATATGCTTGACTACTTGGCAGCACGTTTACTAGGCCTCTAGTCATAATCTCCTGCTTATAAAACAGTAATTTTCTCAAAACTACAGTAAGCAGCCCAGTAAGTGACACATCATTTGAATCTCTGTTTCTACATTATGCTGCTCTCAGATTATCTGGCAAAAACCTGATGATACACTACCGGTCAAAAGTTTAGGGTCACTTAGAAATTTCCTTATTTTTGAAAGAAAAGCAGTTTTTTTCCAATGAAGCTAACATTAAATGATTCAGAAATACACTCTATACAGTGTTAATGTGGTAAATGACTATTCTAGCGGCAAACGTCTAGTTTGTAATGCAATATCTTCATAGGTGTATAGAGGCCCATTTCCAACAACCATCACTCCAGTGTACTTATGGTATTTTGTGTTCGCTAACTGTGTAAGAAGGCTAATAGATGGTTAAAATACCCTTTAAAACCCTTGTGCAAGTATGTTAACACAGCTGAAAACCGTTTAGTTGATTAGAGAAGCTATAAACCTGACCTTCCTTTGAGCTTGTTGAGAATCTGGAGCATTACATTTGTTGGTTCCATTAAACTCTCAAAATGGCCAAAAAAAAAGAACTTTCTTGTGAAACTCGACAGTCTATTCTTGTTCTTAGAAATGAAGGCTATTCCATGCGAAAAATTACCAAGAAACTGAAGAATTCATACAATGGTGTGTAGTACTCCCTTTAGAGGAGTGCACAAACAAGCTCTAACCAGAGAAGAAAGACAAGTGGGAGGCCCCGCTGCACAACTGAGCAACAAGACAAGTACATTAGAGTCTTTAGTTTGAAAAATTGACGCCTCACAGGTCCTCAACTGGCAGCTTCATTAAACAGTACACATTAAACGCCAGTGTCAACATCTACAGTGAAGAGGCGATTTGGGGATGCTGGCCTTCAGGGCAGATTGGCAAAACAAAAGCCATATTTAAGACTGGCTTAAATGAAAGGAAAAGATTAATATGGGCAAAAGAACACAGACATTGGACAGAGGAATATTGGCTTTTGTTTTGCCAATCTGGCCTGAAGGCCAGCATCCCCAAATCGCCTCTTCACTGTAGATGTTGACACTGGCGTTTAATGTGTACTGTTTAATGAAGCTGCCAGTTGAGGACCTGTGAGGCGTCAATTTTTCAAACTAAAGACTCTAATGTACTTGTCTTGTTGCTCAGTTGTGCAGCGGGGCCTCCCACTTGTCTTTCTTCTCTGGTTAGAGCTTGTTTGTGCACTCCTCTAAAGGGAGTACTACACACCATTGTATGAATTCTTCAGTTTCTTGGTAATTTTTCGCATGGAATAGCCTTCATTTCTAAGAACAAGAATAGACTGTCGAGTTTCACAAGAAAGTTCTTTTTTTTTGGCCATTTTGAGAGTTTAATGGAACCAACAAATGTAATGCTCCAGATTCTCAACAAGCTCAAAGGAAGGTCAGGTTTATAGCTTCTCTAATCAACCAAACGGTTTTCAGCTGTGTTAACATACTTGCACAAGGGTTTTAAAGGGTATTTTAACCATCTATTAGCCTTCTTACACAGTTAGCGAACACAAAATACCATAAGTACACTGGAGTGATGGTTGTTGGAAATGGGCCTCTATACACCTATGAAGATATTGCATTACAAACTAGACGTTTGCCGCTAGAATAGTCATTTACCACATTAACACTGTATAGAGTGTATTTCTGAATCATTTAATCTTAGCTTCATTGGAAAAAAACTGCTTTTCTTTCAAAAATAAGGAAATTTCTAAGTGACCCTAAACTTTTGACCGGTAGTGTAGATTCCCTTTAATACAATGTCAGAGCAGCTAATGTTCTACAGTAAATCAAAATGAAAATGTGATAAATAAAATAAATAAAATATTCGACTCAACCTAGTTGCCAGCAAGTACCCAGAATAGAGAATGGTCTGATCCGATGGTTGGATGAAGCAATAGCAATGTGTTCTCAGAAATAAATACACACTGTATACACTCCTCAAAATTGCTAAAAAGTACAAGCCATAAGATTATGCATATAGAGGAAGTACAGTCATTCCCAAAAGTGTTGGCACCATTGAAATTGTTCCAGAAAATGAAGTGTTTCTTCCAGAAAATTATTGCAATTTAATGTTTTGTTATACATGTTTATTTCCTTTGTGTGTTTTGGAGCAACACAAAAAAAACGACAAATTGGACATAATTTCACACAAAACCCAAAAATGGGCCAGACAAAATTGTTGGCACCCTCAACTTAAAATTTGGTTGTACATGCTTAGGAATAAATAACTACAATCAATCACTTCCTATAACTATCAAGTTTCAAGAACAAGTTTCTTACACCTCTCAACTGGAATTTTGGACCACTCTTCTTTTGTAAACTGCTCCAGGTCAATTTTAAGATTTCTCAGTAATTTTAAGATCTCGCCACAGGTGTTCAATGAGATGTAGATCTGGGCTAATTTCTGACCACTTCAGAACTCTCCATTGCTTTGTTTCCTTCCATTTCTAAGTGCTTCTTGGAGTATGTTTGGGATCATTGTCCTAATGGTAGAACCTTGACCTGGGATGCAAACCAATCTTTTTGACACTGGGCACTACATTGTGACCTAAAATCCTTTGCCCTTTGCCAATCTACAGATTTCATGATGCCTTGCACACAGTCAAAGCACCAGGGCCAGAGGAAGCAAAATAACCCCAAAACATCTTTGAACCGCCACCATATTTGACTGTAGGTACTGAGTTCTTTTCTTTGTAGGCCTCATTCTGTTTTTGGTAATTAGTAGAATGATGCACTTTACCAAAAAGCTGTTTCTTGATCTCAGCTGTCCACAAGACGCTTTCTCAGAAGGATTATGGATTACTCAAGTACATTTTGGCAAACTGCAGTTTAGCTTTTTTATGTCTCTGTGTCAGCAGTGTGGTCCTCCTGGGTCTCCTGCCATAACGTTTCATTTAATTCAAATGTCGATGGATAGTTCGCGCTTACACGGATGTACCCCGAATCTACTTGATTGGAGCTGCTTATCCACAATCGTGACTGTCCTGCATTGCAACCTTTCATCAATTTTTCTCTACCCTCAAGGTCCAGGGAGATTTACTACAGTGCCATGGGTTGTAAACATCTTAATTAAGTTCTGCACCATGAACAAAGGAACATCAAGATCTCTGGAGATGGACTTGTAATCTTGAGATTGTTCATATTATTCAACAATTTTGTCTTTCAAATCCTCAGACAGTTCTCTTCTCCTCTTTCTGTTCTCCATGCTTAGTGTGGCACACACAGACATACAATACAAAGATTGAGTCAATTTCTCCCCTTTAAATCTGGTTTCAGGTGTGATTTTCATATTGTCCACACCTGTTACTTGCCACAGGTAAGTTTTAAAGAGTATCACATGCTTCAAACAAAGCTGTTTACCTACACTTTTGGAAAGCTGCCAACAATTTTGTCTGGTCCATTTTTGGGGTTTTGTGTGAAATTAAGTCCAATTTGCATTTTTTTCAGTTTTTTTGTGTTGTTCCAAGATACACAAAGGACATGGACATGTGTTTAATTTTCTGGAACAGTTTCAAGAGTGCCAACACTTTCAGCCATCTCTGTAGCAGGTGTCGCCAAGATCTGCAAATGATCACATTTTCAAGTACCTGGTGCCAGTCCATGGCATATAGGAAGGGCATAACTGACATCAAGAAGTGAGCAGAGAAAATGCTCTGCATGAACAGATTGTCAGCTAAGAAGAATGGAGTACTGTGATCCATTCTGTACTGCAAGTAAAATTAGACATCAAATAATAACAAGTCTAAAGGTGTAACCCCGCTGTGTTTGTACTCTGTTTACCCGGCGTTATTCTGCATATCTCTGCTTTAACCCTTCGCTCCTTTCCCTCTATTGAGCTGGAATGTTGTTGTCAGTTATCTGTATGGATGCTGCTCGGCTCCACTGTGTAGCCGTACATGAGTGAGTGTTTCCGCTGTGCTGCGTAGCCGTACATGCGTGAGTGTTTCCGCTGCGCTGCATGACCACCCGCATTTGCGGTCCCTGGCTACCGCGTGGAAGCTACCCGTGGGTTGCAAGGTCCTCTTCAGTTGTGCATGACTTACCACGTGTGTTTAGGCTGCAGCCGTTGCCAGGTGTCCTTTGCTATGCTGATATGTGTCTGGCTGTGCATAAGGTGCGCGGGGCCACACCTCCCCTGCTTTTATGAGGAATGGGTGTGTGCTAGAATTGCTGCTCCAGCCTATCGCTGTGAGGCAGCTCCTATATAAAGTTACCCTGCCCTGTGGGGCATTGCAAGAGCTTCGCATTGAACTCCTGAACCTAGCCATGTGTGTTTGTGCGTTCAGCTCCTGCTCTGATTGTGATCAGTTCTGGGAGAGCTAATTCCCTTTGTCCTGTCTTGTTTTTCCTCCTGCTCTGGGGGCAGAATACCCAGATCCATTTCCGTTTGTGTCCTGTTTTTTCCGCCTGCTCTGGGGGCAGAATACCCAGATTGCCTTTCCTGGAGGCTGCATATCCAGACCTGTTTCTGTTGTGTCTTGTCACCTGAATCCTTGATCCTGGATCTGTTCCTGTACCTGACTCTGTCTGAATTGTGTCTGCTGTGTCATGTTCCTGAAGTCCTTCTGTGTCCTGAACCCTGTGCCCAGTGACTGTGACTCTTTGATAACTGACTTTCTGTGATATATCCTGGGTTCATCTTGGAAGTAGGAGTCCGGTGTGTCTGCTGAGTCTCTGCTACTCTGTGCTCAGCTAGTTTTTCGGTGCAATC
Source organism: Oophaga pumilio (assembly GCA_009801035.1). NCBI lineage: Eukaryota > Metazoa > Chordata > Amphibia > Anura > Dendrobatidae > Oophaga > Oophaga pumilio. The sequence continues at coordinate 34,853 of VIAB01021383.1, forward strand.
CCCGGCCGGCTCCAGTTCAACCCGGCGAGGCTTGCCTCAGACCACATGGGTTACTTTTAAGGTCGCTGCCAGATGTCCGGAGCCCGATGACCGTGGCCTCTTGTTCGGAGCTTGATGACCGTGGCCTGATGTCCGGTGTCTGATGACCACTTCCAGATGTCTGGATCCTATCCTTCCCTGCCCGATGCCCGAAGCCTGCCAATCGCTGACAGAGGTCCGGAGCCTGATGTCCGCGGCCCCATGTCCGGAGCCTGATGTCTGGAGCCTGATGTCCGGAGCCTGTCGATCGTTGTCAGATGTCCGGAGTCCGATGCCAGTGTTCTGATGTTCTACCTGAGATCCGAATCCTGATGTCCTGATGTCCTACCTGATGTCCTGATGTCCGGCTTGTGCCCTGATATTCCGATGTCCAGTCCGTGTTCCGATGTCCAGTCCGTGTTTTGATGTCCAGCCTATGTCCAGTCCCTGGATCTGGTGGTCCAAGTTGTGCTCTTGAGCCAGTCCCGCTTGTGTTCCGGGATGGATTACTCCTCCGTGGTTTCCGGGAGTCTCCAGCCCTGTTTCCCGGTGACGGTCCCGCCAGTGAGTCCTGGACCTGACCAGCCGATGCCCGATGCTGTAGTGTCAACATTCCTGGACCTGTGCTATCCGTGTCTTGCTTAGGTTCTGATGTCCTGCCGGTTCCCTGGGGTCTTACCCGTGATGGCTCCTGCCATAGTCTGAAGGCTGCCTGAGGTCAGTTTCTGATGTTCTCCTGCTGAGCCCGTGCTATGCCTGAAGCCTGAGAGAGAGGCCATCCTAGTATGCCTGTGCCAGATAACCCTGGACTGCATCAACCCATGATGCCCTCTTGCCATCGTCTGAAGCTAGACTGAGGTCGGTGTCTGACGTTCTCCTGCTGTGCCTGTGTTACGCCTGAGGTCTGAGAGAGAGAGGCCATCCTAGTATGCCCGTGCCAGACGACCCTGGACTGCGTCAACCCGTGATGACCTCTTGCTTCGCCTGTCAACCTGAGATGTGTTTCCTTCGTGATGTGCATAATCCGGAACCTGGTGTTTTGATGTCATTTGCTTTATTTAAGTAAACTTTATGTTTCTTCATACCTGAAGTTGTGTGGTGTCTTTTAGTCCTGCAAATGGCCATCTTGTCCACAAGCTCAGCTGCCACAGACCCCGGTCGCTACCCTTCCCTAGTCCGGGTAGGCCCGGGTCCCCCCCTGTGGTTCAGTGGGTCCACATTCCACGATCATCTGGGAAGCATACCCCGTCGTCGTTACGGTTCAACGACATGGGAGTGTTGGCTGGGTAAGCCACGCTGCGTCCCTGATCGTAACAAAAGGTTTGCCAACACAAACCATCAGAAGGCATTTTCACAACATTGAGCTATGAGCCAGACGTTTAGCTACAGGTGTTACACTGAACGCACGCCAGTAATCGTAAAGGCTGCAATGGAGATCTATCCTCTTTAGCAATGAGTCTCACATTTGTATTGGACTCAATGGTAGCTGGAGGTTGACCTGAAGACCATGGTCGTCACACCGGTCCTATTCCTGGGATTATGGTGTTGGGTGGCATAATGTACAGTAGCCAGACCCCTCTAGTCTTCAATCCAGGTACACTAACAGCTTGGCATTATATTGATTTAGTCATGGAACCAGTGGTACAGCCATTTCTCCAAAGTGTCTTTTTCAACACGGCAGCACCAGTCCACATGTTGTTAACGCTTCTGAGAAGCAGCCTTCGTAGCTTAAATGTGCTACCATCACCTGCAGCATCACTAGACTTCCCAGCGAGCACATCTGGGATGCAAAGGGAGCTGCCAGCAGCGGATATTGATAATTAGCACACCCAAGTACATTCACCGTGGCAAAACATTCTTCAGACAACCAATAATAACCTCATTGATAGCAGCCAGGGCATTTAACCCCTTCACGACATGCGCTGTACTAGTACGGTGCATGTCGTGTGTCCCCCTTTGATGTGGGCTCTGGTGCTGAGCCCACATCTTTTCCGGCA
>VIAB01021384.1:14941-33670 GCA_009801035.1 Oophaga pumilio
CCGTTAGCGATGTTGTTTAGTGTGGCATACCCTTTACCCTTTATTCCATTTTCTGAAATGCAGCCTCAAACTTGCCAGGACCCTCCACCTCCATTGTTCCTGCTGACACTCCTTATTGTACCACTCTGCAGCACTTTAAAATTGTATCGCTCTACAGCTCTTTGGTGAACAGTCGGAATTTTCTTAAAGCTAATTATTTCACATTTTGACTCCTCAGTCCAGAGCTCCTGCTGCAACTTTTCTGCACCCCAGTTCATATGTTTTTGTGCATAGTTGAGTCGCTTAGCCTTGTTTCCACATCAAAGACATGATTTTTGGCTAAACTTTTGTCTTCCAAGAAGATCACTTTTGGAAAACTTTTCTGATCATTAGATGGCTGTAAGTGGGTCCAACTGGTTGCTGAGAGTTCTGAGCTGATGGCACTGCTGAACATCGTCAGATATTGAATGAAAGTATGTGTCTTTCATCTGCTCCACTAAGTTTCCTTGGCCGAACACTGCAACTACAGTACTCAATGTTGCCTATTTCTTGGTGTCTTCAAAGCTGAGAAATAGAGGCAGATACTTATTCATCATGCAATACCATCAGGGAGGCGTCTGATTGGCTCCAAATTTATTCTGCAGCAGGACAACGACCCTAGAAAAACAGCCAATGTCCTTGAGAATTATCTCCAGGGTAAAAAAGAACAAAATGTTTGGAACGAGTTCTGTGCTGAGTTACTTAAATAAATGTGAGCAACTGAACCGAGATTTGATGCTTTGATGGCAAAGAGTGGTCACATCAAATATTGATTGCAATATCTCTTTCATTTACTTTGCGTCTTGTTAATTGATAAAAGTAAAGTATTAACACTTCTGCCTTGCTTGCTCTAAGGAGATAAGTCTTTACAAAGAGATGTAAAGTGCCAGAACCCTGTGAACCATGGCAATAAAATGGTCTTATAGATTTCTTTAGTTTATTGTACCTGCTGTAGTTTTTTTATAAGTTACACTATAGCTACATGAGCTCTCTTTCAAAAGTATAAACTTTACAATTTACTTGTTATTAAAAAGTTCTCAAGAACGGAGAGATTTTTAATTCTATACTTTACAGCTCTTTGTTTAAGTTGTCAGCCACCTCTGCAGTCATAGATGTCAAGTCTCCTAGACAAAGAGCTCAGGGCTTACAAGCTCTTAGATATAGAGCTTGTAAGCGCTGCTCTGAAGCTGCCTGGATTGCTTGATCTGGCCAGCGCACTCCACCAATTCTACACGTTCCTTTGCTTGCAGCATAGGAAAAGCGCACAGATAGGACCAGCATCCGAACTGTCAGTCTTCGAGATCTCACTGCCCACCTGGGCAGGGAGGATGCCAGGAGGCAGAAGAAGTGATCACCTGAAGAAGATAGAAGGCAAGATAGAAGGCAAGACACACACTTACATCCAATAGCTCATCATAATGCACAATTCCACATGCTTTGGAGATGTAAGTGGCCCCCTTACCGCTTGAGCTCCTGTGCGACTACACAGGTTGAATCAATGGTATGTACACCCCTGAGTTTATATTACCTATTATTTTGCACATTCTGAAAAATTAGAGCTGAAATCTCAATAGTTGATGTCACATACACCAGGTAATATACTGTATGTGCCACAGTCCACCTCATCCATGTTTATTTTGCACTTGTGAGAAGGTATAGGTCTCTCGGTCTCTGTGTTTAGTTATTGTCAGGAAGGAACACGAGTTCTTCTCATGAATCCTCTAATAAATTTTATAGCAGTGATCATAAGTCCCTGGCAGCTGCAGGATTTACCGCAAGCAGCCATAAATGTCATTATCACTATAAACTCCACAAACAAGTCCAGCGCCTTAATCTCTGCTGCTTTCCTGCTTTCACTGCCCTGCAGATGGTGGACTGGGGATTACAAGTTTGTGTATTATAGACTTGACACCCTTTCATGTACATTGTATGCTTTGGAATTTTCATTTAAAGGGACACTACACCTGTAGACTATCTGCTCCCTGTTTACCCTGCAGATAAGTGTACTCTATTATTCCATGTTATCATCCATTTTCCTAACTATAGGACACATTAATAGTTTATTATTCCAGACTGGGAAGACCTGTGTGTCCTAAACAGTGCCTTCACCCCCTCCCTTTCCATCAATCCCATAAAGAATACACAACCAGGCCTGGATGGGTTGAACAGGTCGTCACAGTTTATTAATTACCAAAGCAAAGAAGGGCAATTACATTTCGTAATGGGCGACTCATGGCTGAGATCCTGTCCGTGATCGACAGGCGATTAGGCCAATGAGCGGTCACGAACCTTTGCCCTCCTCTGCTAATCCGCCATGGAGGATCCTGTGTGTGACCTACACAGGATTCCGACCCCCACCCATCACCATTAGGGCCTGTTCAACCCCATCCTGCAGGCTGGACAAAAATATATCTAGGCCAATGTCCGTCAGGTGAACCCCGTCCGGTCTGAATAATGCCGTGTTGTCTCCTTCCAGCTGGTGATGACACACCACAATACCACATTTTTTCCTTACGAATTTTTCCATCCGCGCGTTGAAATTTTTTCTTATTCGCTCTATGGCTTTTTTATCTCTTGCCCCCCGCCATACGGCTCGAGGTGTCATTTGTGACCACACCAATACCATATCCTCAAATAAACAGGCAAAACGCTCGATATACGTTGTCATCCATTTGTACAAATCCGTGATTTTACTTTTGCCAAGATCATTGCCACCAACATGTAACACAATTATCACCGGGCGTTTCACCCTCCTGGAGATGTAAACCAATTCTTGAAACACCTGTCGCCATTGGAGGCCTCTTATCCCTCTCCAGTTGACTTCTAGACCTGGGAAGCCTAGACTTTTTCCACCAGGCCGTAGCTCGGCCCTTTTTTCCGCCCAATAGACATACGAATGTCCTAAAACCCAAACTTCAATTCCTGAAAGAGATAAAATGTGTTATTTCAGCAGATCAGGTCTTATGTATCTAGCGAAGCATGCAGATTTCCATCGTCCCATTCTCTGCACCTCGGCCTCTGATACTCCAGCCCTAGCTGCCTCGGTGGCTGCCCCTATTCAAAAGGAATGCGTCCCGTATTCTTTTGGAATAGCGCCCGATCTTTTTAAACATGATGCAAAAAAATTGTCTGAAATTGATACCTGATAAGAGGAGATTCATCTGTATGCGATAGAAAAGAGCTGCCTTTATGTCTTACAACTGCATAACTTGACTATTTTAAGTGGGCATACTGGGCCACCTGTTGATTTAACCAGCACCCAAGTGCCCCTCCCGGTTGGATATTGAGATAATGTTATGCAATAGTGTAAGTGAAATGGGGCGACGACATTCTAGACTTGGCTGAAGCCTTTTCCACCCTTTGATGGCTTGCCTGATGAAAAAGAGTTTTGTTACGTCGGCCCACCCCATTAGTTGAAAAAAAGAAGGCTAATCCCGACAATTTCCTTTGCGCCGACGTACCCGACACCCCGCATCTCTAAGCCGAACCAAAAATTCCGCTCACCGGGGTTCTGCTTTGTGGGCGCTGTGTTTTTTTGACAAGTACACCTGGCAGTTGGGTGTCCTCCCCCGCAGGTTGAGCAGTCGTGTCTAAACTTACAAAGTGTTTGGAAGCGGCAGTTTCGCTCGTTAAATAGCCAGCAGGCCCCGGGTTTTCGTACGACCACCGAGTGTCCTGCGGAGTAATTAGTGGTCGCTGAAGAAAAGGGAGACTGCTTCTGCGCTAGCATCAATCGTATCCACACATCCTAGATCGGGCTGTAGGGCCAGGCGCCTGCGGAAGTCCTCATCGTATTGTCGCCAAGCGGAACCGCCATGCGACTTATATGTATTATATATCATATCTTGATATATGAACATTTCGGAGCATCGTTCCGGATGCTTCTGGCCCATAACACAGCCCAATACTGAGAATGCCTGTTGCCAATTATTCATGTTTTGCACTAATTTAGATCTACTTGTATTATATATCCCCCTTCTGTCCTCCTTTCTATATCAACGTTCTGTTGATTGGCTGACAATAGCGACCATATGTCAACGTAGTCATTATTCCAAATTTTTTCCTTTGTCTCCTGGTCTAAGTGTGCACCAAGCGGGCTAATCCCGCAATAAAAACCTTCTTTGTGCAAACTCGCTGATTGAAGCGTAGTGTTGCTTTCAGCTGTACCGCTTAGTTGCGGTAAGCGTTGCATCAGTTCCTTAATTGCTGAGGATAGCTCGTTCTCCCTTAAAATCAAACCGTTTAACGTTAGATACTCATTGTTATTTGAACACTCACCACTGTGTGCTGTAGGAGGAGTGATGACCGATGCAGGTGGAACCCCGGCTCCCGCTGGCGCAGGAGGGGTGAAAACCCACGCTGGTGAAACTCCGGCTCCTGCTAGGGTGATAGACTGGTTGATTCGGTGGCTGGAAGGCCCGGGGGAAGGAGAAGCGTCTTCCCCGCTGAAAGCCACATTTGAAACGTGTAATGGAATATCGTGCGCTAGAACCGGAGTGAAACCAGGTGATGGCGGAACTCCAGCTCCGTGTTGCACTAGAGCAGGAGTGAAGCCTAGTGATGGCAGAACTCCTGCTCCGTGTTGGTTGGTGGTCTGAAGGTTGTAGAGGCTGGAAGCCCTGGGGATGGGTGTCCCTGGCTGATAGCCTCCGAAGGGGCCCGTGACTTTTGGCGTTCGCTGCGTGACCGATGACGCCTATCGGGCCGCCGCGACGCCTCGGATTCTCCTGATGTTGACATTGATTGTGATGAGTGATATCTGTGCCGATTAGCGTGGGAACTGCGCCTGCGATCTCCACGTGGCGGGCAACTCTTAGAGGGATGGTGAGAGTGATTGCGGGAATCTTCGGAGGATTGGGAATACGTGTGGTGTCTACGCCAACGTCTGTTGCGGTTATGGGTGGTGCTCGGGGCTTGCGAATACGCCTCCAGGGGCAGGGGTGGGCTACTGGCCATAGCCGGTAATGGTGTGCTGTTAGGCAGGGGTGAGTTAGTGGCGTTACGGGTATATGGAATGGCAGGGATTAATAACGTCTCTTTATTAGATATTTGGGCTGGAGGGGCTGATGTATATGTGCTGACATTGTTTGGTGCTAAAACTGTATTATTATACCCCTGCAGAGCACTCTGATTGGTCAGGTTAGACCGAGCAGAGCGCTCTACAGCGGGATTATGCGCTGTAAGACCGATCTCCAGGCTTTCCACAGCAGGCATTGCAGCAGCGCCTGCCATGGATTGCGAGGGGACCCGTCCATGGGTGCTACTGCTGTCTCCTGGGCGTCCCCATGCAGTGCCTGCAGGGGGGGTCGCGGAGACCGCGATATGGCTATAAGCGGACACCACCTGTCACCGCCTCATTGGAGCTTCCTTATTGGAATTTCGGGCGCCTGAGCCCGGCGTGTCCCGGCCCGCTGCCTGCTCGTACAAGCAGGCCAGAAAGATCCCTCCCCCAACTGCAGCCACTCCGGATGTCGGGTCCCTCTCCCCGACCGCCGGCCCGCATGCGCCGGTAGAGCATCACCCCCAGCAGCTGCAGACGTCGGCGGTGGAACAGGAGTTTGGGACAACTCTGCAGCAGCGGATGCCGGCGGTTGACCCAGAGCCTGGAGGGTATCGTTACACCACCAACACGTGGGATCGGAGGGGGGCAGGGGATAACCTGAGGAGCTGGAGGCGAGGGGTGTTTAGAGCGCTTAGGGCGACGCCGGGCCGCTAGGCCCGAAGGGGGGACAAGGGGCTGGCTAGTTTTGGACACAGGCCCTGCTGGGATTGGGGGGTGAGGACAGGGCGCAGGGAGATGAGCACTGAGGGTGCTAATCATAATTTGAATCCAGGGCTCACCTTCCTGTGCCGCTCTCCTCTGCAGGGCCTCGATCTATTCGTCCGCCATGGCTACCAGGGAGATAGAAGAGTAGCAAGAGACAACAGGAGGGGGTGAATTGGGCACGAACTTTATTTCACTAGCATCCATCTTATAGGCTTCCCAGTCAGATGCACCATCCTTAATCAGTACTGTGCCTGCCATTATGCTATTGATCCGAGGAGAGCCTGGAGGGGGTGTGACTAGGTGGCTCACCCCACTCTTTTTCAAGCCCGCAAGGAATGTTTCTAGGAGGAGGGGGGCATGGATGTTCTCCCTAGGCTCCCAAGACCTCTCCTCAGGACAAAACCCCTTCCAATCTAGAATGTTCTCTACCTCAATAAGTCTTCAACGCTAACTTGAGCAGGAGTGGTACCGGGATCTTTGAACAAAGGACTGAGGACGACGGGCTTGAGGAGAGACATATGAAAAGAATTGGGGATCTGTATAGAGGTCTGAGCCTGAGCTTGTAGGCAACTGGATTAATCTGTTATAGAATCTTGACTGGTCCGATAAAGTGAGAGCCCAGTTTATAGGATGGCACCATGAGTCAGACATACTTAGAGAACAGCCAGACCTTGTCCCCAGAACAAAACAGAGGTGGATCCAGACGTCTCTTGTCTGCATGTCTTTTCATCCCTTCCGAGGACTTCAATAATATGGACTTGATGTCCTCCCAGATTTTAGAAAAACTCTAGACTAGGGACTCAGCAGCTGGAATATCAGAAGAAGTACAACCGTAGACTACAAAAATGAAGATTTGGTAGATGATTCACTCACATGGTTGTTATACGAGAATTCGGCCCACAGCAGTAGTTCGGACCAGTATGTCACGGGAGTTTCTGCAACAGAGAGGAGCTAGAAGACCGCGTTGTCTGATTGCTCTCACTCCTGGGCTGAGAAGAAGCACTTCTCCTTCATTTTAATGGTGGCTATTTCTTCTGGCAGAACAGGGGACCTGAGCTCGCAGCTGAGCTCAGTTAGCCACTCCCGTTCCCATTATAATCTGGGCTCTGATGCAAATCCTTGTCAGAGCTAGCATTTGCTGCATGGCTTCAGAAGGGAGAGGTGTTCTTATGATAATGCGTGTTGGAGGAGTGATCTGTGACTGTTGCGTGGTTTGTAAGTGTGGTAATTCCCTTTCTTTCTCTATTTTTGCTTTTTTCCCCTACCTCCACTCCCTAGTGCATTTCTCTGTTATATGTGAGTGAATATTTTGTATGCCTGGAGTTTTCTGTTCACCCTTATTTGTTAAGCCTTGTTTGACGGGTTGGTGTACTGCAGTGCACAATAACGCCCCTCTCCCTGGGTGGGGGAAGAGAACAGATGGAGGGCTAACTAAGGAAACAGGGCAAGGGTGGAGACCCCAGCATCTTCACCTTCGGAAGTATCTCGGGGAATAGGGCAAGCTAGGGCGGCCCCTAGAGATAGGGACACGGAAGGAGCCCCTGGTCAAGAATCACCCGACAGATGTGGCGTGACACAGTCACTGTTGTGGACATTGACAAAGTGCTGTAGGAAGAGTTGGTCAGGATCTGATTGACCCGCTCTACCTGGCGATTAGATTGAGGGTAGCAGGCCGAAGAGAAATCCAGAGTGACACTAAGTAATTTGCAGGTGGCCCACCAGAAGCGAGAAGTAAACTGGACGCCTCTATCCGAGACAATAGATTCAGGTCCTGCAGACATCCCTTTCGGTGTAAGGGCAGATCAAGAGAGAACACCAATATGTCGTCTAGGTATACTACCGCACACGAGTAGAGAAGGTCCTGGAAGATGTCATTCACCAGTTCTTGAAAGACGGCAGGGGCATTAGAGAGTCCGAAAGGCATTACCTGCTCCAGCCGAGGAGGAAGATTTATGGATTAATCCCCTGGCAAGATTCTCTTCAATATACTCGGACATAGCACGGGTCTCAGGCTGTGTCAGAGGATAGATTTGGCCAGGTGGAGAAGTTCCTGGTAGAAGGTCAACAGGACAGTCATACAGCCTATGAGGTAGAAGAGTCTCTGCCTCCTTTTTATCAAAGACGTCAGCGAACGTCCAGTATGCATCAGGCAAGCCAGGAACATTAGATGGAGAAACCGGGGGGGGGGGGGTCAAGCAGGGTAAATAGGAATTAGACATCTCTCCTGGCCCCAATAGAGTACTTCTCCGGATCTCAAATCCAAGACTGGTTCATGGCAGACCTAGAAGCAGAGGGTGAGACAGGCCTGACAGCACATAGAGATTAACCTTCTCTGAGTGTAGAACTCCTTCTCAGAGTTCTACATGCTCAGTCTCAAATAGGATGGTTTTGGAGAGGGGTTTTCCAACCACTGAAGAAACCACCAATGGATCGGGAAGATATTAGATCAAAATCTGATCTTGTTCCACTCTGGCCTGTTGAATGAGGTTAACGACAGAACCGGAGTAGAGGTAGGCCAACTTGACAAGATGGATGCTACCACAGATAGTGACAGAGTCAGTGACAAAAAGGCCTGATTTTTGCATAGAGTAACTTTTCCAACAAACCCTAGGGTCAGGCGTGTCCTGGTCTCTCTGGGCAGGAGCAGATTACTTGCTCAGAACTGCCACAATAGAAGCACCTTCCCTCGGACAGGCGCACCTACTGACGATGCTTGGTCATTTTCACCTTGTCTACCTGCACGTACTCTGGAGCAGGTGCCAGAGATGAGGTTTGCTGCGTGATTGGTCTTTGAAAGGTTGGAGCCAGGCGTACAGGTCTACTCTTTCAATTCACCTTCCTGAAAGCTCCTGAAACCTGATATCTATCCGTGTTGCAGGCAGGTGGGCACGACTGATAGGCAAACAGATGGGCACGGCTGACAGACAGGCAGGCGGGCATACAAGAATACGAGCACTGGGACCAGAGCACTAGCAAACATGTTAGACACAGTATACAATATTACACAGTCATCTCCATGCAGGTGGTGGTGCCTTAAATAGCACTTGTCTCCCAGCCATTGGCTGGGGACACTTTAGGATGATGCGGGCGCAACCCCTTTAAGAAAGGGGAATGCGCACGCCCAAAGAACAGTGCCTGGGGATCTACACGCTGTGCATGTACCATGGACATCAGCAGCAGGAGAGGAGATAGGAAGTGCGCTACCGTGAGTTAGTCACCGTCTCTGCCGGGGAATGGAAGCAGGGTCAGAGACACTGGCGCTACAATATCCCATATCTCCAGTGCTGAGAACTATATCTATCTATCTATCTGAATCAAGAGAGCATTATTGACAGGACTAAATACACATTAATTTTGCCAAAGCAAATATAAAGTACGGATAAAGACTGTGGGGATGATGTATAGGGACTGTAGGAACCATTGGTGGACACAGACAGAAAAGGGCCCCTGTGCAAGAACAATATATAGGCCCTTAGCAGTCCAATAGATCATCATAATGCAAAATCACACCTGCTTTCGAGGTAGAAATGGACCCCTTACCTCTTGGGCCCCTGTGCGGTTGCACAGGTTTAACCAATGATATGTCCGCCTCTGGTAGGAACGATGGATGGGGACACATCCAGGGTGGTGGCTATGGAAGTCCATGGCATATCATAGTTCTCTTCTCACAGTTTATGGCATGCATTTATATAGTGTGCTGCATGGAGCTGAAATCCAGGAAGAGATTGGAGAGTCTCCTAAAGTGAGTGTCCCTCACTGCTGAATATTTGGTGCAATGTAGCAAGAAGTGGGTCTCATCCTTCAGAGCCTTCAGGTCACAGTGTGGGGTGGGCACAGTCTGGCTTCCTTGGGCTTGTAGCTCTGTGCTGGCCGGATTCGATAACCAGACTGTGGGCACATATATTGGCTCAGGATCTTGCGGTCCCTGGGGCCTAAGAGTTTCTTCAGAAACGTCTGTGCCATGGTTAGTTTCTGTGAGGTGATGATATCGTTCCTCCGGTCACTATCATACCTCTCCTGGCACTCGCCTACAATCTTCCTGATTCTGGCTTTTGTCAGTCTGCTGTGATTGTTTTTTTGGTCCAGTTGGGTATGGGTGAGCTGTTCTGAGGATCCTGGTTCATGTGGACCACCTACATGTGGCAGGGCTTTATGGTGGTGGGAGCTTGAACTGCAACTATGTAGGTGGGTTCAGAATTAAAGCACCCTCATCAGAACTGCTATGTGCAGCGGAATCTGCCAAGTTCAACCAAACAGGCACTATTGGAGATGCTCTGATTGACCTGGTGCTGCAGAGGATTCCAAAGCAGTGGCCAGCTCATTGATCTAAATGTTGAAGAGTGTTGGACTTAGGTTACAGCCCTGTCTGACTCCGTAGCTCTGCTGGAAATAAGCCATTCTTCTTCCTTCTTCCGTTAACCCTCAGCAGTTCTCGGTGTAGGAGCTTTTGATGACATCATAGGTCTGTGTACTGAGTTGTGGCCATCAGTCTCTGCTCCAAATATATAGATGTTTCCATCTATGGTCAGTAAGTCCTTTTCTCTCCCTGTTCTTCCATTGAGGTCTCCAAAAATGAGAACTTTGCCCAAGGCCTGATAATGGGCAGCTTTTCCTTGTAAGGTCTCAAAGCTGTCTGTATTGTAGGGTGACTCTGGTGGCCGTATGTAGGTGGCACGGAGGTAGACATCTATCTAGCTATCTAAAATCAATGTACTTATTTTTCTCTTACATCTAGCCATGTATCTATTTATTTATTACCTATCTGTCATAGAAAAAAAATTTAAATCCATAAGAGATCTCCAGAAAGGGGACATATCACCTTCACATTGAACATATGGGATTAATTATAGCTAGGGAAGAGAGAAACTAATTATTACTGGGGAAGTGAGAGAGATGACACGTGAACCTCAATTGTAATAGGGGCCTCCTGCAGTGACCAGGTAATTGCAACAATGAATGATTTGTTTATGCAGAGACAGAGAAGTACACTTCCCAGGCATGAGATTCTTCTGATCAAAGCACAGCTCCCAGACCCAGACCTTTCGAAGCCAGTGGTCAGTGATGAATATTGGGGTTAGCATGAATCCGATATTTGTGGGAGATATATTTTTGGCGTCGTAGCAAAGGGACGAACACAACTCATTCGTTCACATCATTGTAAGGCCGGCAGAATGCCTCCAATTTAATATTCGTCAAATGGATATTGCTAATCATGCCATGTTTCATCTCTATACAGAGGGAAAATTGCAATAAGAAACATGACAATATCTTCCACCTGAGACCTCCAGGGGCAAAGATATCCTATAAGCTGAGTATCACATAAAATTCTAAATGACCTAGCACATCCCACAACCAGCCTCATCAAAGGGAGGTATGTGGGCATAACCGTTATCTAATAAAAAATATAATTTGGGTTTGGTCATTTGACCTCATGATTATCATTTGGTCTGACATGCACTGTGAGCTGTGAGATCTTATATAGACAGGTGTGTGCCTTTACAAATCAAGTCCTATCAGTTTAATTAAACACAGCTGGAGTCCAATGAAGGAGTAGAACCATCTCAAGGAGGATTACAAGGAAATGGACAGCATGTGACATAAATATGAGTGTCTGAGCAAAGGGTCTGTGTACATTAATGAGAAAAAAATTTACTTTTTGCATTTACCAAATGGCTGCAATGAAACAAAGAGTGAAAAATTTAAAGGGGTCTGAATACTTTCCGAACCCACTGTGTATATATATATATATATATATATTTATATACAGTAAATATAGATTCAGTGCATTTGAATCGGAAGTGCTCACTGTCAGTTCCCCAATAACCCCCAATAGCAGTGGAAACAGCCGCAGCCTTGTCTATCATTCGTCAGTCAATTGCGCAATTGTCCTGACGATTGGAGGCAGCAGAGTTGCATCCATCGACAAAGAGGTGACAGCGGTGGGATCTGTGTGACCCACCCGGCTGTTCCCTTGACAGTATATTTCATATTTATCAATTTATTTATTTTTGTTTCTGTTCACATCGATTTATTTATATATTTCATATCTAACTTTCTATTTATCTATTTCTATCTGTCTTTCTACATATCCATCAGTCTATCTATCTATATAAAGATAAGAAGGGGGAGCACTCTATTAATAAGCAAAATATGTGGACCTCATTAGCCCATGTGGTAACATTTCGGTCCCATCACAGAACCTTTCTCAGAAAGTTCCCTCTTCTTAGCTTTATATATCTAACGGATTATGGGATTGTTAGTCCAGGAGGCTTCCACCATTTAAAAAAAAAATAAAAAATTGCATTTTTTTTTGCAATTTGTGCTGTTCTATGCTATACATTTGTCCTTGTATACATTATCACTGTACATGACAGTGTCAGACATTTCTGCATCTTATTTTAAGCTTTGAAACAATAGACAAGAAGTCATATAATGTATTGATAATAACATATGTGGCATTTCTGCATGTTAATGACAAGGGCGGATGCGGAGTGGGACAAGATCACTACTGCCGCTGCTCTCTCACTAAGACCATTGTCTTCACTGCTGAAGTGTTGTTTCAATGACGTTGGCATGAGTGAGGGGTGGACTTTGTTTACTGCAACAATTAGACGTCTATATGGGGACACTTTGAGGGGTGACTGTAGAGGAGGAAGCAGGCATTAGGTAAGGTAGCTGTGCATCCAACGCTAAGCACATAGGATGGTCTGTAACTTCAACTGATCCATCATGTACCCAAAGGCATGAGTGGAAACGTCCAATCTGCGGGGCTGGACTTTTGTATTGTAGACAATGTATGATAGATTTCTTCTATTAATACTTATTCTCTGGTTTTCTGATTGTTCAGAGAATCCCACAGTCAAGCATTGTAAACTATTGGATTATTCTTGCATGTGATGAGAAGTTACCACTGATTGACTATGGAGTGGACTGTATAGGGTAATGCCCTGCATACAGAGTACATATATTCAGGTAGAGGTCTCCTTAAAATGCATGTTGGTTCAGTTGGATGAAGGAGCCCCTAGTGTTAGTATGTGGATCTGCATTTTGTCCACCTCTTTGTACAACAGTGACGACACACCCTATTGTTCATAGGTGGTACTGCACCTAATTTTAACTTGGCTGCTCATGCCCAGGTCATTGTGATCTCATCGTTCACACAGTTTGTGTGGAGCTAGTTCTTGTGTCCTGTGACCCCTACGCTGTGATATACTGTAGGAGGCACCTTGATTGCTTAGTCTACGTGGTTGATCTTATTTACAACGCAAATCAACACTTCCTAAATATCACCACTAACTCCGTGTGTACATTTTGGCTGCCGCCTCTGTTTGCTCATGTAACATTTCCCATTGTCCAGGATCTGTGAGTGACTTGTGCTACTGGAAAATCCACAAAGCCTTTAATGTTATCCGAGTATTAAATTAAACCCCGGCTGGCTGCGGTAGTGCCTGATTGTAATTATTTCTAAAATAAGAGACTATTCACATGTTTGGTGAATGTCATTGCCCTCGTAGATATATGTGAACATTGTATTCTATTTACCTTGAACTTAAAAAAAAAAAAAAACCTAGTGGACAAAACTGTGACAAAAGCAGTACAACAACCCTGATCCTTCTCTTCCCCAACATATACCATTGGGTAAGTTTGGATGCCTTCATAAACATATGATCGTCTGATTGTTCTAAAATTAACAGGTTTGATCGACATCAATGTGTATCACCACTTTATGTTCTAATCGTCTTGTTTTTTTCTCTGCACAATTATCCTTTAACCCCTTCACGGCATGCGCTGTACATGTACTGCGCATGTCGTGTCCCTCGCTTTGATGTGGGCTCCGGTGTTGAGCCCACATCTTTGACCGGGTTCACATTTGCGAGAAACTCGCACGAGTCTCGCATCTCAATACGCGGCACTGCCGCCAGCACTCCGACATAGAAATACATTCAGCCGCACACTCTGATCACGAGTGCCGGCGGCAGTGCCGGGTGTTGAGGTGCGAAACTCGTGTGAGTTTCTCGCAAATGTGTGACCCCGGCCTTTCCCAGCATGTCAGCTGTTTGTAACAGCTGACATGTGTCCCTAACAGCCACAGGTGGAATTGTGATCCACCCACGGCTGTCAACATGTTAAATGCCGCTGTCAATCTCTGACAAAGGCATTTAATGTGATCACGCCGGAAGCTCTTCACTAATCCCGCCCATCGGCACCCGTGTCATATGACCGTGGGTCGCCGATGGGTTGGTATGACAACCCGAGGTCTGCAGGAGACCACTGTGGTTGTCATTGCCGGATTGCTATGAGCATAGCAAGTGAGCATTTCTGCTACACACAGGCGATCTGATCATCGCCTATATGGAGCAGAGCCGATCGGACAACAGCAGCTTCCAGTCTATTAAAGCATGCAAAAATTAAAAAAATGTTTTTAAAATATAAAAAAAATAAAAATAAAAAAGTTGAAATCCCCCCGATTCACACAATTCAAAATAAAATACTAATAAAAAAATACACATATCTGGTATCGCCGTGTTCAGAATCACCTGATCTATCAAGCTATAAAAAGAATTAATTAGATCGGTAAATGGCGTAGCGGAAAAAAGTAAAAATGCCAGAATTACGTTTTTGTGGACGCCGCAACATTGCATTAAAATTCAATAACAGGCGATCAAAAGAGTATACACACCAAAATGGTATCATTAAAAACGTCAGCTCGGCATGCAAAAAATAAGCCATCACCCGGCCCCAGATCACGAAAAATGGAGACGCTATGGGTCTCGGAAAATGACACAATGTTTTGGGTTTTTTTAACAAACTTTCGATTTTTTTTTTTCAAGATTTAAATAAAAAACAACGTAGACATATTTGGTCTCTACAAACTCGTAATGACCTGGAGAGTCATATTGGCCTGTTAGTTTTAGCATTTGGTGAACATGGTAAAAAAAATCCTAAAAAACAGTTGTGGATTTGCACTTTTTTGCAATTTCACCGCACTTGGAATTTTGTTATCTGTTTTCGAGTACACGACATGGTAAAACCAATGGTGTCGTTCAAAAGTACAACTCGTCCCGCAAAAAACAAGCCCTCACATGGCCATATTGACGGAAAAATAAAAAAGATGGCTCTGGGAAGGAGAGGAGCGAAAAACAAACGCAAAAACGAAAAAGAGCTGCTGCGTGAAGGGGTTAAGAAGGACTTCAGATGGATTTGCTGGAGGGTGGCCCAGTGGTTAGCACCATTGCCTTGCAGCGCTGAGTTCTCAGGCTCAAATCCCACCAAGGACAACATCTGCAAACTTGTAGGGTTCTTCCAGGTAATCCAGCTTCCTCCAACACTCCAAAGACCTACTGATAGGGAATTTACATTGCTAGCCCCAATGGAGACAATATCTGTAAAGCTCTGTGAAATATTAAAGTTTGGAGGGAAAAGTCGGCAAACCATCGGCTCAAAAAAAAATACTTTATTTAGCATTCCGTTAAAACAAGTAACTACATGGGAAAAGAAAATATTTAAAAAACACCTTGATGCGTTCTGGCGTATCGCCTGCCCTTAAGCCCCCGTCTCACACAGCGATCTCGCTAGCGAGATCGCTGCTGAGTCACTAGTTTTGTGACGCAGCAGCGATCTCCCCTGCGATATTGCTGTGTGTGACATTCAGCGACGATCAGCCCCCCTGCTGGGTATCGCTGATCGTCGCTGAATGTCCTGGACATTTTTTTGATCGCTGGTCTCCCGCTGGCAAGCACGCATCGCTGCGTGTGACAGGCGGGAGACCAGCGATCCGCTGGTAACCAATGTGCACAGCGGGTTTCCAGGCGCGGGGCTGTGCCTGGAAACCCGATGTGTACCTTGGATACCAGCGCCCTGATGCAGGGAGCTAGTAACCAAGGTACACATCGGGTTTCCAGGCACCGCGCAGCGCCTGAAAACTCGACGTGTACCTTGGTTACCAGCTCCCTGCATCAGGGCGCTGGTATCCAAGGTACACTGTGGGTAACTAAGCGATGTTACCCGCAGTGTCGCTGTGCTGATCGCTGCCCTGAGCTGCCTGTTTGGCAGCTCAGCAGCGATCATGTAGCGACACACCAGCGATCCTGATCGTTGTCGGGATCGCTGGTGTATCGCTATGTGAGACCCGGGCTTTAGTCAAAAGCATACCATGTTATCTGTACTCTATGTTGTGGAATATGTCGGTGCTATATAAGCAAGCATAATTATCAGGGTAGGGAGCACTGCTACAAGGTTTTGTGGCCATTCTTGAGTGGATATGGAAACGCTTAAAAACCCCTGAAGGTGCCCATTAGGCCTCTTTCACACATCAGTTTTTTTTACGTCAGGCGCGATCCGGCGCTTTTGTAAAAAACTGATCCGTTTTTTTAATCTGTCGGATCCGTTTTTTTGTCATTGACTATCATTAGCGTTTGATTGCGCCGGATGTCCTTGCGTTGCATCCGTTTTTTGCCGGTAATGTACATTCCGGTGGCCGGACACAACGGTTGCTGCAACGTTTTTTTTTCTGCCGCACCCGCCTGATATCGCCTGAAGCGGCGCATCAGGTGGCCGCAAACAATACAAGTCTATGGTGCCGGATCAGTCTTTTGTACAATCCGGCAAACGAATGATCCGGATTCTGGAAACCAAGGTCTCTCTCTCTCTCTCCATTTGCCTGACGCCAAAAACCTGATGTGTGAAAGAGGCCTTAGACAATCGTTCAATGGGTGAAACCTAAGAACCAATGACAGACTGGTATCATATGAAATAAGATGACTGATATTCTTAGTTGAAAGTCAGTCGAAAGATTGTTTGTCAAGAACAATCTTTTATTAAAAGAATATTATCAGAAAAACCTTTAGTTCATCACGTTATGTATGGCTACGTTGAACAACTTTTAACATCCAATATGGACTAAAATAACTACATCAGCATAATAATCATTTGTTCAATGGCTGCTCAACCATCAAACTATTGCTATCTCGTGTGTATGGACACCATAAAAAAACAGCCGTCATTTTAATTTTTTATTTCATAAATCAATAACACAATTGAAAATAACGAGCTGTGTAATTTATCCCATCAGAGAAATCAGCTTCTTTCTCTTCCTGATCTGATCTTTCACTCAATTCATGGGTAAAATTTGGACTTTGAGAAGACAGATTTTTCCATTACTGAGATAGAAGATGACACTTGGTGCTTTTAAAATCCTGTGGGGGAGGAGGAAGGAGGATCTAGAGGCAGACACAGACAATCTGCTGTCAAAAAACATTGTGACTGCTGTAATAGATTGTGTTAGGGATAAAGATAAATAAAAATCCGATATCACTGGCAGCATATCCTTTGTGAGTAGATAATTAAATTAGTGACAAGTCAACCAGTGTACAGTGGGTACGGAAAGTATTCAGACCCCTTTAAATTTTTCACTCTTTGTTTCATTGCAGCCATTTGGTAAATTCAAAAAAGTTCATTTTTTTTTCTCGTTAATGTACACTCTGCACCCCATCTTGACTAAAAAAACAAAAATGTAGAAATTTTTGCAAATTTATTAAAAAAGAAAAACTCAAATATCACATGGTCATAAGTATTCAGACTGTATATGGATACCAGATGCTCCCTGTGTGTTTCCTTGCTAGTAAGGAGATGCTAGTATATATAGGGAAGATAATTGCCTCTAAGGTAGACTGGACATCTCCAGTCCATACCAGGGACATCATATGGCACACTAGAAGTGCAATATTTTCATGCCATATGAATAATAATCTGCTGTAAAAAAAATCCAGGGATATATCTATGAATGAGGACATAATCTCTTCTGTGCTTCCAAATGCCTGAATTTTTGGCCTTGGGAGACCTCAGAAATGTAATATCAACCCGAATTATGGGTATATCATAGTCGTGTTTGGAGTGTCAAGGATGGTAAAAATATGGTGCTCATATTATTTCAGCAGAAGATTCCTGTGGGAAAATATAACATCAATTAGAATTATGGTATGTCCTGCACCACTCTTTTCTTCCATACAATTAGCCATCCTCCTCTTACCTGATGAGGAACAGGGCTGAGGGGTGTGGATGAGACCCTTTATAATATCTCATCCAGAAAAAAATATTGCCAGATTCCAGGAGAAGAACTAGGATTGTAGAACTATCCAAATTTCTGTGGTGACTCCTCTACCAAGAATTGGTCATCAGTCTCAATCTGTAAGAGCTTTCTTTATTTTTTCCTTATTGTTTTGCACTATTTTTGCCTTATGTGTGTCTTTTTTGTTATTTGCACGTGGGTACTATTGTGTTAAGCCCCCGTCACACTAAGCGAGATCGCTAGTGATATCGCTGAAGCGTCACCGATTTTGTGATGCAACAGCGACCTAGCCAGCGATCTCGTTTAGTGTGACATGCAGCGACAACCGGACCCCCTGCTAGGTATCGCTGATTGTCGTTGAATGGCCTGGACCATTTTTTCATCGTTGGAGACCAACGATCAGTGAGCTCCCAGCGCGTATAGCAGAAGCTGGGAGCTGGTATCTAGGATACACATCGGGTAACTAAACACAGCGCAGCGCTTAATTTCCCAATGTGTACACTGGATACCAGCTCCCAGCATGTACAGCAGAAGCTGGGAGCTGGTATCTAGGGTACACATTGGGTAACTAAGCTCTGTGCAGCGATTAGTTACCCGATGTGTACACTGGATACCAGCGTGCTCGCTGGTCCTGATCGCTGGTGAGTCTGCCCATGTGACAGCTCACCAGCGATCAGCTAATGATGTCCCAGCGATCCCATCCACGTCGGATCGTTGGTGGGATTGCTGGGACATTGAAGAGTGTGACGGGACCCTTACTCAGGGCAGGCATCTCTCTGGCCTAGCAAATTGTTAGACCATTGCGAAAGGTGAGTGAGTGTGAGACGTGGAGTCCACCGTTAGGCCGGCGTCACACTGGCGACAGAATCGGACGACT
>VIAB01021384.1:34864-45489 GCA_009801035.1 Oophaga pumilio
GTCGTCCGATTCTGTCGCCAGTGTGACGCCGGCCTTATAGTCACATCCAATGCATGTGTGCAGTGAGTGGCTGATGTTCATGATAGCCACCAACTGTCATCTCCTGTCTCAGTAATGGGAAAATCTGTATTCAATGAAGACACATTTTACCCGTGAATTAAGAATTTTGAGAATGAAAGTTCAGTCCAACGGTGACACTGCACGGAAAATGCCTGGTTGAATGCAGCTTTTCCCTGACAAAAATCAGCTGTTTGCCCTAAATACTGTTCTTTGAAAAGGTATATATGTGATCAGCATAGTAACATGAGACCATGTAGCTTCAGCATCCCTTGATCAGATCACAGTGGATGACGGTAGGATCGATCTTGTTGATAGGAAGAGACAATGTTGGGAGAATGTACAAAGATTCTTCAAAATGGAAGAAATCCACTGGATGTCACAGATTCATTTATTAATATACATTGGTATAACTGCATTATAGACCACAAATAATTAATTGGTTGATGTCCAGTGAATCTCCTTCATTTTTCTTAAAGAGAATGTGTCATGAGAAAATTACCTATTGACTATATTTTTTTGTGTTAAATGTATTTTTTTTCAATTTTTGTATTTTTCTTTCTTTTACATAGCACAATCTGTATTAAAAATAATAATAGAAATCTTGTAACTTTCACTCTGGCTACTATAGCTTTTTCAGAGTCTAGCTTCCTTTTGTTTCAGGAAATAACACATGTACATAGTCACAATGGTTGGATCCCGACCCTATATTTTGTACTGAAGTATCTAATGAGCCTGTACAAAGGCCAATGTGAAGGAAGGGAAAACTGGTGGAGCTGTGACATCGCCTATTGTGACTGGTGGATCCTGTGTTATCAGCTGTCCATAGAGGTATTATCTGTCATTGTAACTCTGTCTCTGATGATAAGGAGCCTGCTGAAAACTCTTCTTGAAAAACAGGAAATATGAAATCTGAAAGTCTGCAAACATACAAGATAAATGGCCATGACCTCTTCAACTCTGGAAGATTCACCCAAGTTAGGAGATGCCAAGTCCTACGCTTTGTAGATAGTCATCATCATTACAACCTTTATACAATTGTTAGGCAATAATTGTAAGTTATCGTATGCATCTCACCTGAGGCTGGAGATCATCACTCGGTGGAGTACTTTGTAATGCTGCAGTTTGATCCACAGTAATGAGCACTGGTTCATTTATTGTCACCTCAGGCTGCGGAGTAGACTGTATCTTCTCTATCTTGAATATTCTGTTGAAAATGCTAACTTCTTTAGGTTTTGTGGGGGCCATTTCTTCTTCTGTGGGGTTTGTTGCAAATAACGAGGCTTCTGGGTTTGTCACCACCAAAGTGGGAGTCTGATTTTGAACGCCACCAACATTCTCCGTTGCTGTGCTGTCAGGACCTATGGGTGTCATTAGTTGGGTTTGCACTACTAGTGACTTCTGCAAAGTTATTTCTGGTTTCACAGAGCCAACATCTTCTGCACCATTGGGCTCAAAACTTGTGCGCCCAGGGGAAGGGCGTGAGATGGTTAGTCTGAACTTAGACTTTGCCGCTGGAGGGGGTGGGTTAGTCACAGATCCATTGGAGATAGGACTTAAGACAATAGTTTTTTGGGAAGAAGTGATCATGCTTTCTTGTTGAACCACTTGTTTGGTGTTCACTATAAAAGGAAAATAACAACAATGCATGATTTGTAATCAAGTCTGAGAAAAACTTTAGAGGACTATCCTAAAAGAAAAATGGTGGTTACATTTTTTTAACATATTACCTAGTGACTCCATCTGCACTGTCTAGTGCAGACAGAGGTAGTCTGAAATCCGCTTACTATTTCATAAGAGGCGCACTTTGCATTAGGCCCCTTTCACACGTCCTTATATTTCCGATACCGGAAAAACCAGTACGGGAGATATCCGTGTCCGTGTGTATACTACGTGTGGCACCCATGTGCCATATCAGTGCCACACGGACGGCCGCCGGGGAAGTAGCGGCTACTGTAAGTGCTGCTCCCCTGCCTGTGGTGCTGAAGCAGGTGTACATTAACGTTTATAGCACAACTGTGTGGGGGGGTGCACAAGTACGGTCCTAACCCTGTGTCCAATAGAAGATATATAACTCGGCACACCAAGAGATGAAGAAATATCCAATGTGATTTAATGAAAAAAAGTACATACGATAGACGTTTCGGTCAAAAATTAGACCTTCATCACAGTACCAAATGTATATACTGTGAGTAGAGATAGTGTTGCTCTCGTTTGGCCACACAGTCCCGTTTGTGGATTATTGGCAGGAGAGATTTATAAGTCAGTATTGGTGAGGCATGGCATAGAAAGAATGGACGCGGTGTCCACCGCTTGTCCCTGGTGCTGACTTATAAATCTCTCCTGCCAATAATCCACAAACGGGGCTGTGGCTAATTGAGAGCAACACTATCTCTACTCACAGTATATACATTTGGTACTGTTATGAAGGTCTAATTTTTGACCGAAACGTCTATCGTATGTACTTTTTTTCATTAAATCACATTGGATATTTCTTCATCTCTTGGTGTGCCGGCTGTCATTATTCTATACTGCTTTGCTGGCAAGAGCGCGAGCAGGAGAGAATGAATGAAAAAAAACCCGACATGATGTCCCCCTTGTTATTTGAACCAACTCGTCAAAGCTCACAAGTTCGGGCTGCTATTCTCAGGCTGGTAAGGGGCCATGAATATGGGCCCCCCCCAGCCTAAAAACAGCAGCCCGCAGCTGCCCAGAAAAGGCTCGTCTATTAGATGCGCCTATTCTGGAGCTTTGTCGGGTTCTTCCCACTTGCCCTGTAGGGGTGGCAAGTGAGGTAATAAGGGGTTAATGTCAACTTTCTATTGTAAGGTGACATTAAGCCTGGCTTAGTAATGAAGAGGTGTCAATAAGACACCTCTTCATTACTAATCCTATAGTAAGTAAAGGGTTAAATAAGCACACACACATTAAGAATAAAGTGTTTTAATGAAATAATACAACACACAGGTTTGCCATCTTTATTAAACTGCTATTCCCAGCGAAGCCTTCATTCTCCTGTAAAAAATTTTTTTTAAAAAAAGCAACAATATCCCATACCTATCCGGCGTACAGTCAGTCCCATGGCACAATCCATATCTGGGAATAATCAGTTTACACCCAGAGCGGTGCTAATGCGACAGCACGGGCTGTAAACTACTGGGGAATGAATGGGAAGCAGCGCGCACAGGCTCAGTAAGCAGTGGTGGCAAACCCGTGTGTTGTATTATTTCATGGTGAAACTTTTTTTTTCTCTCCACCTCTGAGAAAAACTGATGCCACTCTGATTGAACTCAGATCAAACTCTGTTCAAAGTCTGATCAAAGACTGATCAGAATAATCAGACCATTTTCTCAGAGAAAACGGTGGTGTGACCCTACTCTAAGGACAAGGAGCAATTAACTGTCGTTACACTGCCTTACAATATGTACTAGGGGTGGCTTGAGTGTTGAGTTCCAATTGCTCAACAGATAAAGCAGCATAAAGATCCCACATCCACCTGTTGTAGACAATGGGGTTAAGCATTAGTGGACTCCACCTTGATCTGTTATTGGAGTCTATTACTATATAGTATCTTGAATTATGTGGGTACAGTGACATCAATAGTCCCAGGTCTCTACTCCAATACTTTTCACTCACAGAAATCGCCCCTTTCTTCCACTACATAAAATGATTGGTGGTGGAGGAGAAAGGGATATTATTGTTTTCCACGTTGGTGTCTAGAAATAAATGAATGAATGAGAATATGAGAGATACTGTTTGCCCCTGGCTGACCTCCAGACCGCTAACACATAATGGTGATAGTTTATCTGTACTTAGTCACTGCCACTGCGTATAGACACCCAGTTACCAAATATATAATGTGTGTGTGTGTGCACATTTCCATACACAGATAGCATCTGTAATGTGATTAAATAACAAGTTGGATGGGAGGATACAGGAACGTCTGAAACCAGAATACCCAAGAACCCAAGCAGTACTTTACATACAGCTGCTATCAAAATTATTCAATCCCTACTGAATTACATTTATTAGCGAAATATACAAACTTTTTGGGTGTTTGCGATAAACCTATCATACAAGCACAATGCAATGTAAAATATGGCGTACTCACTAAATCACCATAATGAATATAATGATCACAACATGCTAATATAACAAGCGGTTTCTCAAAATTCATCACAAAATGCCACTTTTCCTGACTACTGCAGGCTCAGAATTATTCACCCTTTCTTGACAAGCATCTTTAGTGCTTAGTAGAGCCCCATTAGCTGTTATAATTTGCTGGAAACATGATATATAGGCAGACACCAGCTTCTGGCAGCATTCGTGAGGAAAATTAACTCATTCCTCATTGGCAATGGCCTCCAGATCACTAATATTCTTAGGTTTGCATTATCATATGGCATCAGTCTTCTTCAGATCTCACCAGAGATTTTCTATGGTGTTCCAATGAAATGATAGTGATGTTCACTCCAGGATCTTCTAAGACTTTTGGTCAAACACGTCAAACACACAGCTAATCCGGAATGTTTCCTGACCGTGGAAACATACCCTTAGTCTGCACAGTAAGGTGCACAGCTGCGCTTTAATGTCTTTATATACAATGCTATGGATTTATCTCAGGTATCAGGAATAATGCCCCAATATCTAGAATATATTCCCTTCATTGTATGTGACACACTGCTTGCAAGCTGCAGCTCTATTCTCCCGCCACTGTCATGTCATTCATAATGTAATGACATGACAGCACCGACAGAGGAGCGCTGCAGCATGTCACAAACAACACTTTGGAGCTATCCCTGCTATTCCCTCATACCTGTTATAGATCCACAACATTGTATTTAATGACATTACATTGCAGTTCTCTCTCTCAGGGTTTGAAATGTTAATAAGAACCGGTAGTGTGGAGATCTCCATGTGATCAGGTAAGACACATCAGTCTTACCAGATCATATTAAAAATGCTGGTTCTGACTTTCTCTGAAGGCGTTTGCTTTTTTCCCCCATATGACACTGACTTCTTATGATTGAGCAAAGTGATACAGGGGAAAACATGAAGGCGTCATAGAAGTATCTCTGGCTGGAGGAGAAGTTAGCATACATTCTTATACATAGGAAGACATATATACCAGGATGGGGGACATATAAATAGCAGGAGGTGCCTAGGATGGGAGATATATAAACCAGGATGGACCCACGATGGGGGACATAGGTACCCAGAAGGGGCCCAGGATGGGGGACATTAAAACATGATAGGGTGCATTGTTACATAATGGAGGGACACATATGTGCTTACAGGATTTCAAATGCTACAATGGCTCATACATGTGACCAGCATGCAGGTGGGGGGCTTAGGTCCATCGAACTCTAGTTACACCACTGTGTACTAGTGTAGCAAGCTGCATCAGCAGAAAGAAGACAAGGAGAAAAAAGCGTCTGGCCACTGTGTGCACGTGTGGCTGGGCGCAGGAAGTGTGCATGCGCACACGCCGACAGCATTCAGACAGTGGTCCCTCTGGGAAGCAAGCACGATCAATCAGACGCCCTGCTCTCTGGGTTCTAGAATGCCAATCTTGGAATCAAAGAGGGTCTTAGTGGTCGGACAACTCAGCATTCAGCAAGGCAAGGAAAGAGGATAAGTTGTTTTTATGGAGGGGATTAACCCTTTAACTAGTTACTGATATGAAGCTGGGCTGTGTATAATGAGGTGTGGCTTCTCTGTATGAATATACATCATTTAGGTGGCAGAAACTTCTATCATTCTTAGGCTATGTTCATACTAGGCGGTTTTTCAGCTTTTTTTATGTTTTTTATGAAAATTTTCAGCTGTGTTTTACAGTATCCGCAAATTCTATGAGATTTCAGAAATCTTATGCATATACCTTGGTTTTCATTGTGTCAGTATTTTGTGCCTTTGCTTGGTTTCTGCAGATCAGAGCATGTCACTTCTTTCAGCATTTTTTCAGCGTTGTTCACCCATTGAAACCAATGGTGGTGAAAAACGCTGCAAAAAATGCAAGTATGAGGTTTTTCTGCGTTTTTTGTGCCAAAACCAGATGAAGTAGAATCAGATTTTTTTCATTAAACTTTATCAGCATGCACATAAGACAAATTTAGCATGAAAAAAAAACAGCAAGAAAAACCTCCTTTTTTCTCCAGCTTCATTACTGCCAAGAGAGCAGATTTTGCTGAAGAGAAAAAAAACACTGAAAGAACGCCTAGTATGAACATAACCTTATAGTTACAAAAGGTGGTGCAATATCTAATACATATTTACATCTTATGGCAAATTATCCTAATTTTCTTTCCCTGCTCCGTCAGTCAGTGACCTGTTTATATTCAATGAGAGCCGTGTTACAGTATCAGTAAAGTTGTCGCGCTCAGTTCTCTGCACACGCCCTGTATATACACAGGAATGTTGACACATTGAAAAAATGACAAAGCCTCACCCCTGATAAATTCTGCATCTGCTCAACAGCTGAGAATAATAACCTGATGCTGTCAGGCACAGTGGATCAGTGGTGGGGCGACAGCCATGACATACAGTTTACAGTTGTAGCCATCAGCGATGAATTCTGAAACGCCAGCAAAGTGCAATGGTATGTGAGTTTCTGAGTCCAGAACTGTAATTCCCAGCAGATATGATACACGTAACACTTGCGGTTCTGATGACATTGACAAGTGGTGATGGCACCACATAGGAAGTTTATGCCCATCTGAGTGGACTTAATTGACTTAAATTAGACAGACAATCCAGTTTTGGGTAAATAAGGCCTTAAAGTATATTGGTAACCAGTAACTTTCTAATGTACTTCAGGTGCAAATACCTTCCCTAGAAGCTCAGGGTGTCAAAATCCCTCTGTTGGTTAATTCAGCTGCTAAACCAAAGATAATATATATACAGGAGCTTCTCACAAAATTACAATAACATCAAAAAGTTAATTTATTTCAGTTCTTCAGTACAAAAAGTGAAACTCATATATTATATAGAGTCATTACAGAGTGATCTATTTCAAGTGTTTATTTCTGTTAATGTTGATGATTATGGCTTACAGCCAATGAAAACCCAAAAGTCATTATCTCAGTAAGTTAGAATACTTTATAACACCAGCTTGAAAAATGATTTTAAAATCCAAAATGTTGGCCTACTGAAATGCACTCAATGCTTGGTCGGGGCTCCTTTTGCATGAATTACTGCATCAATGCGGCGTGTCATGGAGGCAATCAGCCTGTGGCACTGCTGTTGTGTTATGGAAGCCCAAGGTGCTTTGATAACAGCCTTCAGCTCATCTGCATTGTTGGGTCTGTTGTCTCTCATCTTCATCTTGACAATGCCCCATGGGGTTAAGGTCAGATGAGTTTGCTGGCCAATCAAGCACAGTGATACTGTTGTTTTTAAACCAGGTATTGGTACTTTTGGCAGTGTGGACAGGTGCCAAGTCCTGCTGGAGAATGAAATTTCCATCTCCAAAAAGCTTGTCGGCAGAGGGAAGCATGAAGTGCTCTAATATTTCCTGGTAGATGGCTGAGCTGACTTTGGTCTTGATAAAACACAGTGGACCAACACCAGCAGATAACATGGCTCCCCAAACCATCACTAATTGTGGAAACTTCACACTAGACCTCAAGCAGCTTGGATTGTGTATCTTCTCCACTCTTCCTCCAGACTCTGGGACATTGATTTCCAAATGAAATGCAAAATTTACTCTAATCTGAAAACAACACCTTGGACCACTGAGCAACAGTCCAGTTCTTTTTCTCCTTGGCCCAGGTAAGACGTTTCTGGCGTTGTCTATTGGTCATGAGTGGCTTGACACAAGGAATGTGACACTGTAGCCCATGTCCTGGATACCTCTGTGTGAGGTGGCTCTTGAAGCAATGACTCCAGCAGCAGTCCACTCCTTGTGAATCTCCCCCCAATTTTTGAATGGCCTTCTCTTAATCCTTTTAAGGCTGCGGTTATCCCGGTTGCTTGTGCATCTTTTCTACCACACTTATTCCTTCCACTCAACTTACAGCCAGCTTCTTTAGCATTAAAGGTACTGTCACACTAGGCGAGATCGCTAGCGATATCGCTTAAGCGACAGCGATTTTATGACGCAGCAGCGACATCGTCAGCGACGTCGCTATGTGTGACATGTAGCAGCGATGTGGCCCCTGCTGCGATGTCGCTGATCGTGCATGAACGTTATGGACCATTTTTTGATCGTTGGCGTCCCGCTGGTGAGCCTGAATCGCTGAGTTTGACACCCTTTATGAACGACGAGCGACCTCGTTGGCGACTCATGTCAGCGGCGCAGGCGGGACTAGGTTTTAACGCCCCTCAGCTCCGATTGGTGGCCACAACATCTAGTCCTTTGTGCGTTGTTGCGAGGATACTATCATGTGTGGGGTTTTGCGATCCTGTCAGAGTCGCTACAGCGCTTCATCTTTGCCATTTATAGAAGACGTTTTTGGGATCCTGAAAAAATGAATTCGGGGCAAACGCAATAGCGGTACAGACTGGATCGCAGTAGCTGCAAAGCAGAAGGCTAGCAGGACGCAGTATGGAACGATGCTGGAAATTCGTATGAACCACTTGCGTCGTCTTTTATGACGCGGACGTCCGATCACTAAGCGAGAGCTGTGACATATGACATACAGTGACCACCAATCTGTGCTGAGGGGCGTGTAAAAGGTTGCGCTCAATCATGCCTATCGAGGTCGGGATCTTTAACAATACATGCTGTGTGACAGGTCCCAACGACCGCCGAGGTCGTTATACAGATCGCTGATCGCTGATGTGTCGTTTATGAGATCTTCCTGTTTGGAAGCTACTAGCGACCATATAGCGATCACACCAACAATCTCGCCAGGTCGTGTCATTGTCGTGATCGCTGGTGCTAGTGTGACAGTACCTTTACCTTTTGTGGCTTACGCTCCTTGTGGAGTGTGACTGTCTTCTGGACATCTGTCAAGTCAGCAGTCTTCCCCATGATTGTGGAGCCTACTGAAACAAACTAAGGGAGTAGGACCTTTGTAAACGCTTATGAAGCCTTTCTGGTGTTTTTTGTTCATTATTCTAATTTACTGAGATAATGACATTTGGGTTTTCAATGGCTGTAAGACATAATCATCAACATTAACACAAATAAACACTTTAGATAAATCACTCTGTTTGTAATGACTATTTAATATATGAGTTTCACTTTTTTTTTATTGAAGAACTAAAATAAATTAACTTTTGGATGATATTTTAATTTTGTGAGAAACACCAGGCTCCCTGTGTAGGAAGTCTATAGACAGTGAGGTGCTTATCACCGGAGGGAGTGTTGTTGGACTAATGTAGTCTGGCAATGTTAATCTGTGTTTCAAGCTTTATCTCCTGCTGTCTTCAGATCACATATCCAAAATCTGCTGACAAATTCCCTTTAAATACATCTATCTATCTGTCTATCCATGAACAAATTGTTGGTTCCTTTCTGTCAAAGTAAGAAAAACACAATGGTCACTGAAATAACTTGAAACTGGCAAAAGTACTTTTCAATTTAAATTTACTGAATATCAACTCATAAAGATATTAACACGCTTTGCCCTTTCACACATTCTGTGCACTCTATTCATACCAGTCCCTCTCTCCTCTCCTATGTACACCTCTCATGCTCTTTTCACAATCGTAACCACACAGTTCTATTCACTCCCATCATACAACACAAGATACACCCTCCCAAATCACGTAAACATCTGCTCACTCTCTTTATTCTTCTTCTAGTCACAGGAGATATATTTCCTAACTCCAGTCCTTCTTGTAAGTAAGTTTAACTCCTCCCCTGCTACACGCAGAAACCCTGAGAATCTAATTTATGTTCCTTTTGTCATGGTTCCATCCCTCAGTGTGTCTGGGATGCAGTTACTGACAGCTCTGCCGTCCAATATGGCACAGAGGCGTGCTGAAGCTGTTTGATTGACAGCTTAGCCATCCTTTCTAGTACAGGTGGGTGCTGAGCTGTCAGTGTGTTGATTGACAGCTTGACTATCCAATCTGAGACTGGGAGGCGTCGGCTGTCTCAAGTGTTCATTATCCCAGGTGATTTCCATGCTACTTAACTGAGTTGTTTCTCCCAGACCTCTGCCAGATGTACATTCAGCTAGTGAGTTTTGTGCTTCTTGTGCCTTGAGTACTGTATGCTGGATCTTTTGTTTCCTGACCTTGGACTTCGTTCTGACCATCCGTCTGTTTAATCCGTTCTGCTCTGATCTGTTATCATCCTGGTATTCTGACCTCGGAAGGCTACCTGACCAAGCTTTTGTCTCTTCCTTTAGTTTATGATGTACCCTACTGGCTTCTGACCTTGGGCTCCTGCATATATCTGCATCATTGACCCTGTTACCTCACATCTCCTTCAGTCCCTTTCCCCGGCTGTCAGCATTCATCTAACTAAAATATTTAATCTCTCTCTTTCTTCTGGTATCTTTCCCTCCTCATTTAAACATGCCAATGTGAGAGAGTCCAGGGTCATAGTCGTGGCCCACAATGATGGCCGTTTAGTCATCAAAGCAAAGGTGGCTACTTTGAAGAACCTAGAATAT
>VIAB01021387.1:9488-23607 GCA_009801035.1 Oophaga pumilio
TGCCATCTACAGCGGTCACCCGTAACGGATCAGGAAGACGCTGGTCTGGTAAGCAGTAACGATCCACAACTGCCTGCTGGATGAAGTTCCCTGCAGCTCCAGAATCCAGTAAACAATGTTTGGAGAATTTTATTGCTCCGCCGGACACGTAGACCAAGATTTTCAATGAGGGAGAGGACTGTTCTCTACCTAGGGTGGCCTCTCCTACCGAATCTAGGCACTGGAGTTTCCCGACTTCTTAGGATAGGAATGGATCAGATGCTCAGAACTACCACAGTAGAAACAACTTCCTTCCTTGCGATGCACCTACCGGCGACGGGTGGCCAAACTTACACGGTCTACCTCCATGGCCTCAGGAGAGGAAGATGAGGTAACCGTTTTGAAGAAACTAGAGTCCAGGTGATAGGACCTTTTGTCCTGCTTGATCTCCATGGAACGCTCCTGAAAACGCAGGTCAATTCGGGTTGCCAAGGATATTAGCTCTTCCAAGGTGGTAGGTCTGTCCCGTCCCACCAGCTCATCCTTGATTCTTCCTGATGGGCCTTCCCAAAAGTTAGCTACCAAGGCCTCATTGTTCCAAGACAACTCAGACGAGAGAGTGCGGAACCTAACAGCATACTGAGCCTCCGTGAGAGTTCCTTGGCGCAAGCGAAGCAAGGCTGAAGCGGTCGAAGTGGTGTGACCAGGTTCATCGAAGGTCCTGCGAAAAGCTTCTAGGAAAGATTGAAGATCATTAACCAGCGGATCCCCTCTCTCCCATAGCGGGTTTAGCCAGGCAAGGGCCTCTCCTCCCAGATGTGACATGATGAAGCCCACCTTGGCTCGGTCAGAAACAAACATATGCCCCAAAATTTCGAAGTGTAGAGTGCACTGATCGAGAAAACCCCGACACTGAGTAGGATCACCCTGGAAGCGTGTAGGAGCCGCCAGGCGAGGACCTTTACTTGCCATGGGGGCTGGTACCTGAGTGCTGGTAGATGAGTCAGGTGCAGACGAGGGCGCCAGGGAATCCAGGCGGGTAGACAATCTGCGTAGATAAGTCGTGATCTTGTCCTGTTGAACTCCTAAACGGGCCACCTCCTGGCACAGTTCCATGGTCGGAGGTCTCTTGGATCCAGCGGGTTCCATGGCCGGAGCAATCTGTAACGAATGGAAGCGGAGGCAGAGATGGTGAAGTTCACATTCATCTTTTATTTTTGAAGTGGAACCTCAAAACCGCGGTCCGGGGGGCTCCGAAGGGGGCGTAACTAGTGAGCCCCGGGTACCCGTAGTAAGGCCCCTCGAACAGGACCAGAATGGAATACCCGGAGGACACAGGTGCAACTGCAGTTAGACCCCGGACATGTGGCAGCTGTCCCAGAGGTACCAAAAGGGGGAAACAGATATGATAGCAGAAACCGCAGGTGAGGAAGGTCCTGGTTCAGGGTAGATGGTAGCAGGCTGGCTCCAGTAACCTTGTCACAGTCCATGGATTCGGATGGCTGATGGCGGAACGGGATGACACTTGCACAAGTTATAGCAGAGTTTGTAAGGGACAGCCGGGTGCAGCATACCACTGATCTGTGGAGAAAAATAGAATGAGCGAAGCACAGAGACTGCTAACGCAGCGCAGACAGATCAGAGTCAGAATCGGATGTAGCAATGGTAGAAACACATTGCTCCGGCACTCCCGCTATGGTGGAGTGGCCAGGTATAGTAATCAGTGCGCTGCCATTGGTTGATTGACATTTTCAAAAAATGCACGCTGTCCCTATAAGAGAGACGGTGAGGGAGGCCTCGCGTCCTAAGCATTCTTCCTGGAGGCCTGCTGGCAGCGTACCAGGAACTGGGGGAGGAAGCAAGACGCTGGAAAGCAGAGGGAGTAGGAGACTCCAACCAATGCACAGGCTGCTGCAAAGGAACAGCTTGAAGAGCAGAAGGTGAGTAACCAGGACGGAGTGCAGAGCCAGCACGGGGACGGAGTGTAACATAGCCCTTCCTCAGTTTGTGGGTTGTAATGTACATTGCGGATCTAAGTCTCTCATTGAGTTCATCCACATGAGGCATCAGATATGCATCAAAACTTGAGATATAATTTTGCCTGCCGTAGTCGTTATAAAACTGCCACTCACCATCGGGCTTCGGCACGAGGACGATGGGACTCGACCATTTACTTTTTGACTCCTCTATCAACTCGAGGTCTAGCATGCTCTTCACTTCATTTGATATCACCTCACTCCGTGCTTCTGGAATTCTATAGGACTTGTGGTTCACCCTTACATGCGGTTCTGTCAATACGTCATGCTCCACCACCTGTGTATGCCCTGGCAACTCCAAGAACAGGTCACGGTTCCCCTGCAACAGCTCCCAACACTGTTGCCTCTGGGCCAGCGTCAGAGTCTTTGCAATGGTGACATTGTCCACTGTGACTTTGGGACTGGTTTCTATGCAAGGGGTTTCCAGTGATTCCCGCTCTTGCCAGAGCTTGAGCAAGTTCACATGATAGACTTGGTGCGACTTCCTTCGATCTGGCTGGTGTACCTTGTGATTCACCATGCCCAGTATTTCCACCACCTCATATGGGCCTTGCCACTTGGCCAAGGACTTGCTCTCCACCATGGGGATAAGCACTAGCACGTGGTCCCTGGGCTGAAACTGCCTCAGCTTTGCTGATAGGTTATACACCCTTGCCTCTGCCTCCTGTACCTGGAGAAGATGCTCCTTCACGATAGGCATTACTTTTGCCATCCTCTCCTGCAGCCGGGTGACATTGCGCTGTGATGCTTCGGTGTGGCATGACCTCAGCTTCCCAGGTTTTCTTGACGATGTCCAGGAGCCGTCGTGGGTGTCACCCATACAGAAGCTTGAAAAGCCTGTAGAGGCTTGAAAAACCTCTCCGATGAAGCAGAGCAGAAATGGAAGCAGATAGTTCCAGTTTCAACTGTCCTTCTCAATGTCCTTTTTGAGCATGGCCTTTAAGGATTTGTTGAGGCGCTCTACTAGGCCGTCGGTCTGTAGATGGTAAACTGAGGTTGGCGGCTTAGAAATTTTGAGGACCCTACACAGCTCTTTCATTACCTTGCTTATAAAGGGGGTTCACTGGTCTGTCAAAATCTCCTTTGGCAGGCCCATCCTTGCAAAAATATGGACAATTTCTTAGCCGTAGAGTTCCTTAGTGGTACTGCCTTAGGGTACCAGGTCGCATAGTCCATGACTACTTGGATATATTGGTGCCCTAGTGCAGACTTAACTAGAGGACCTACGTAGGTCCATGGCAATTCTCTCAAATGGGATCTCTATTATGGATAACTGGACTGGAGGACTTCAAAAGTGAGAAGAGGGAGCAGTTATCTGGCAGATGGGGCAGGACCTACAATAATTCAGGATCTCAAGTTAACATCACAGCCAATAGAACCTCTTCAATATCCTCCCCTGCATTTTCTCTACTCCCACATGTCCTCCTAAAATGTGCGAATGAGCCATATCTAACACCCTCCGCCGGTAGGGCCCTGGAACCAACAGCTGCTGGTACCAACAGTACCCCAGTATGGAGATGTACCACCCCCCGGCTTCCTTAGGGACATCTTGACCACCTGGTACCTTTCTACGAGGCCCACAAGGTCATCCGCATTCCGGGGGTCTCCCTGGGCAACCCAGGTCTTCACCGGCCTGGGGAGGAAGTGAATAAACCTGTCCATAACCACCCGCTCAACCATCTCGACTGGAGTAGAGGACTCTGGCTGCAACTATTTCTGGACCAAATGCAACAAGTCAAATATTTGTGAGCGGGGAGGTTTGTCACCATAATATGCACAGTGAAGAACCCTTTGGGCTCTGACAGGCATAGTGACTTCTGAGCATGCCAATATCTCCGTTTTTAACTTGGCATATTCCCGGCCATTTTGTAAGACCAGGTCATATTAAGCCTTCTGGGGCCAGCACCTCCGCCGACTGGTCTGGTGGCAGTCTCTGTCACTCCACTACCCACTCAAAAACAGTCAGAAATACCTGTACATCATCACCCGGGGTCATTTTCTGCATCGCTCATCTTGCCGCCTTCAAGAAGTATGTGTCGTCACCTGCACCTGGACTTGTTGAGTGGGCTTCCGGTCTCCCACGCACCGCCTCGGCAAGCAACTCGATCTGCTGCTTCTGTTTTTGAAACATGTCCTGTTTGTGCTTCTGTTGCTGTTGCATCTGCTGGATAAGCAGCTTACATGTCTTTTGATGTGCCAGCTGTTAGAATCTATTCAGTTTGACCATCCGTCTTCTTGTTGTGGTTTCTGGCTGCTGATCTTTTTCCCCTCGTGCTGGGCTTGTCGTTGGTCAGGTGATTGTATCACCCTTTATTACCCTGCACCTGCCTCCCAGTCCTTGCTGGACATCAGTGTTAATCCGCTTGAGTTCTGGCTAGTAGTCTTGATAGCTTTGTGCTATATTTTGTGCAGTTCTGGGAACTCTAGTTCTGCTTTCTTAGTCTTTTTGTTTTTCCCTTTTGTTTCTGCAGCTTCCTCTGTTTCCCTGCTAGCTGGATACCAGTGTTTTGTTCCCAGTCCCTAGATCTTTCAGGGATCCCCCTCCCCCTCCTTCAGGTTTTCGCTTGAGTCTAGACTAGGATCGTCGGTGGGTCTATTCGTAAGGAATAGGTCGCCCGCTTCATCATAGGTATCGAGTCTAGTCCTAGTGCAGGGTCAGATTCCCCCCGCTCTATTCCTGAGTTACAGACCCATAACACAAGCTTTTGCTGCTGCTACGCCTTCACCAAATGCTTAAGCAGGTCCTCCATCTTGTCTGTCATCTCCTGGCTTATGGCCGCCTTTATCGAGGGCATGCGGTTTGTTCACCTCTGCTACTCAAGTTCCTGGAATATTGCCCGCATGCAAAACACCACTTGAGGAAAGTTGGCTCATTTAGATGCTCCCCGACATAGACACAGGAACACGTTTGGTTAAAGTGTCAGGGTGATTTATTGCTTTGTAAACCAATGTGCCCAAAATAGTAACAGAAAATAGCCTTTCTGGCTCAAATGAAAACAAAAAGTCCATATAAAGTCCTTCCTAGTATGGCTCCCGTCTTCAGGGACAAACACATGTTGCAGTTCTCACTGGAGCTTCAGTCTGGAGGCCTCTTCCCTCCAAACAACACAGACAGAAAAAAAAACTGGCTGGACATTTAACATCTCAGCCACACCCCTTGAGGTGGAGATATGGTGAGTAGGTGTCCCGCCCATCTCTTACCTACTCATTTACACATCCACCCATAACATGGACGATTACCTCCTTCAGCACCTAGCATGCTGACGACGCGAGGGAGGGCTCCCAGAAGAAGAAGACATGTCCTGGCTCTGCTGGGCGGTGTCTGCTGGCGGATGCTGGGCGGTGTCTGCTGGCGTCTGCTGGGCGGCGTCTGATGGCGACTGCTCGGCGGCATCCGCTGGCGACCGCTGGGCGGCATCTGATGGCAGCTGCTGGGCGTTGTCTGCTGGCCTCTGCTGGGCAGCATCTGCCGGTCTCTGCTGGGCGGCGTCTGCTGGCCGGATGCTGGCTTCTGAAAGGTGGATGCTGGCCTCTGCTGGGCAGCTGCTGGCGTCTTCTGCAACAAGCCGGAAGCGCCGGATATGGCGTAGTCCGGTTTTTCGCCGCAGACAAAAAACGTTACAGTAGACGTTTTTCCAGACGCCGGTATGAAAATTTTCGCCGGAAAACCAGAAGAACTGCAAGGCCATGCGGCGTGATCCGGCGCTAATACAAGTCAATGGGAAAAAACGGATCCGGCGTTAGATTTCGCCGGTTCCAGTTTTTCAAAAAATAGCCGGATCGCGCCTGACGCCAAAAACCGGATATGTGAAA
This sequence comes from Oophaga pumilio, assembly GCA_009801035.1. Taxonomy (NCBI): domain Eukaryota; kingdom Metazoa; phylum Chordata; class Amphibia; order Anura; family Dendrobatidae; genus Oophaga; species Oophaga pumilio. The sequence continues at coordinate 15,317 of VIAB01021387.1, forward strand.
GTAGCCTTACAGGCAGCAGTCTGCTTGGCTCCGCAGCAGGCTGTGAGTAGTGTCTCTACACTGTTAGGAGATAGAGGCAATTGTCAGCTAAAAGCAGTGCACATAGTATGAGAAAGTCTCATAACACAAGTATATATATATATATATCAGAAAATGTCTCATGGCATCACAAAGCAAAAATTATATTGTGGCTATGTGATATGCAAGAAAAGCTCCTGGCTCTCTCCTAGATCCTCTGAAGGGGATGCCAGCGCTGAAACAGCTGTTGTCTCTGTATATTCACAGTGCTTTCTGTGAATATGCTTGAAATGTTCATCCTCCTTATAGCTAATTAGACAGCTCAGTCCAATCAGCATTCACACAGATAGAGGATGGCCTGCTGGAGACTGGACATAACATCAGTTGTGACGTTACAACTAGACTTTATACAGGAAAACACTAGTCGGGATGTGACCAGCTCCTCAAGAATTAGGAGTGAGGCTGGTCACATACCAATGTTTCATATCTAGGTAACGGTGCAGAATGCTGGCAGTGAGTATATTACAAACTGTCAGCATTCTACAGCCTAGGTTCAAACACATAGTATAAAGAAAGCCCAGACAACCCCTTTAAAGCTGTGTTCAGAACGTGACTTGCTCCATATGTAGCTCTTCCACATAGTGATTAAGTGAATTATTTTTTTCTGTAACACAACATGCCAAACCAGAGAAACAGAAGTTGGTACTTACAACCCAAATTCCACAAAAGTTGTGGTGCTATGTAAAATGTAAAAAGAACAAAAATGGAATGATTTGAAAATCTCTAATAGCCATATTTTATTCAAAGCATAGAGCACATAACAGAAGGTGAAAGTTAGAAATTTTACATTTAATTTGAAAAAAAGAAGTCATTTAGAAATTGATAGCCGCATCACATCTCAAAAATTTGTTTGACAGGGCCATGTCCATCATTGTGTAACATCCACATTTTTACAACAGTCTGTTGCTGAGATAAGAATGTTGTCCCATTCTTGCCTAATGTATGATTCTAACTGCTCAACAATCCTGAGTCTTCTTTCTCAGATTTTTCTTTTCAAAATGTGCCAAATGTTTTCTAGACTGCAGGCGGATAGTACAGTCATGGCCAAAAGTTTTGAGAATGACATAAATATTATATTTTCACATGATCTGCTGCCCTTTGGTTTTTATGTGTGTTTGACAGATGTTTTTATCACAGACAGAAATATAATAATTGCAAACATATGAGTAACAAAAGCTTATATTGACAGTTAGAATGAGTTAATGCAGCAAGTCAATATTTGCAGTGTTGACCCTTCTTCTTCAGGACCTCTGAAATTCTCCCTGGCATGCTCTCAATCAACTTCTGGACCAAATCCTGACTGATAGCAGTCCATTCTTGCACAATCAATGCTTTCATTTTGTCATAATTTTTAGGTTTTTGTTTGTCCACCCGTCTCTTGATAATTGACCACAAGTTCTCAATGGGATTAAGATCTGGGGAGTTTCCAGGCCATGAACCCAAAATCTCTATATTTTGTTCCCTGAGCCATTTAGTTATCACCTTTGCTTTATGGCAAGGTGCTCCATCATGCTGGAAAAGGCATTGTTGATCGCCAAACTGCTCTTGGAGGGTTGGGAGAAGTTGCTCTTGGAGGACATTCTGGTACCATTCTTTATTCATGGCTGTGTTTTTAGGCAAGACTGTGAGAGAGCCGATTCCCTTGGCTGAGAAGCAACCCCACACATGAATGGTTTCAGGATGCTTAACAGTTGGCATGAGACAAGACTGGTGGTAGCGCTCACCTTGTCTTCTCCGAATGAGGCATTTTCCTGATGTCCCAAACAATCGAAAAGGGGATTCATCAGAGGAAATAACTTTACCCCAGTCCTCAGCAGTCCACTGCCTGTACCTTTTGCAGAATATCAGTCTGTCCATGATGTTTTTTTCTGGAGAGAAGTGGCTTCTTTGCTGCCCTTCTTGAGACCAGGCCTTGTTCCAAGAGTCTCCGCCTCACAGTGCATGCAGATGCACTCACACCTGCCTGCTGCCATTCCTGAGCAAGCTCTGCACTGCTGGTAGCCCGATCCTGCAGCTGAAACACTTTTAAGAGACGGTCCTGGCGCTTGCTGGTCTTTCTTGGGCGCCCTGGAGCCTTTTTGGCAACAATGGAACCTCTCTCCTTGAAGTTCTTGATGATGCGATAGATTGTTGACTGAGGTGCAATCTTTCTAGCTGCGATACTCTTCCCTGTTAGGCCATTTTTGTGCATTTCAATGATGACTGCACATGTTTCTTTAGAGATACCCATGGTTAACAGAAGAGAAACAATGATGCCAAGCACCAGCCTCCTTTTAAAGTGTCCGGTGGTGTCATTCTTACTTAATCATGACAGATTGATCTCCAGCCATGCCCTCATCAACACCCACACCTGTGTTAATGGAGCAATCACTGAAAAGAGGTTAGCTGGTCCTTTTAAGGCAGGGCTGCAATGATGTTAAAATGTGTTTTGGGGGATAAAGTTCATTTTCTAGCCAAATATTGACTTTGCAAGTAATTGCTGTTAAGCTGATCACTCTTTATAACATTCTGGAGTATATGCAAATTGCCATTAGAAAAAGTGAAGCAGTCGACTTTGTAAAAATTAATATTTGTGTCATTCTCAAAACTTTTGGCCATGACTGTACGTCGCCTAAGCTTTTTCTTCTGCTATACTGTTGTGTTGGATACAGTACGTGGTTTAATATTGTCTTGCTGAAATATACAAGGCCTTCCCTGAAATAGATATTGTCTGGATAGGAGCACATGTTGTTTAAGACCTCTCTATAAAGCTCAGCATTGATAGTGCCCTTCAGGATGCGTAAGCTTCCCATGGCATAGCCACTAATACAAACCCATGTAACACTGACTTCTCTACACCCCCTTCCGACTCTTTCACCGCTGCGGCCCTGTACCTCCCTCTCCTTCTCCTGCTATCACTGCTATGGCGCCGGCATCTCCTCCTCCACCCCCCAGCAGAGACGCTGATATACTCACTGCCGTGGTCCCACACCTCGTCCTTATCATCCTGCGGCTGCTCGGGGTCTGTGCATGCCTCGCAGATCCCGGTCACTGTGCTTAGGGTTCGCGCTCACGGTCCCGTCTTCTTAAAGGGACAGTGCTCACCATCCTAAAATGTCCCCAGTCAATGGCTGATGAACACTTATTATTTAAGGCACCTGTTCCTAGTGATAAGTATCTGTGCAACATTGTAAGTTTATTCTTAACACTCTTGCTAGCTCTTTCGTCCCAGTGCTTGTATTCCTGTATACCAGCCTGTATATCAGCTGTGCAAGCCAGCTTGTCTATCAGCTATGCCCACCAGCCTGTCTATCATTTGTGTCCACTTGTTTATCAGCCAAGCCTACCTGCCTGTCTATCAGCCATGTCCGCCTGTGCTTGACAAGTCTAACATCCCTGGCCGTTCCTGCCTCTTGTCCCTTGGAGGTCAGCTGCCATCTACCCGAGGTCAATCTTGGAGTAGCACTTGGTCCCACCTCACTCGTTTCTCTTTGGATTGTGATATCGTCAGCCGCTATACATTAAATGTCAGACTAGGTGAGGCACCTAGTCACGACCCTCCAGGCTTTCCTCGGATCACAGCATAGTGGTTCCACCACCCAGTCCGTTGCAATTTGCACCAGTCATAGAATCTGCTGGCTTTCCAATGTCCTCCATTTCAGACCTGTAATAGGAGGTCTCTTGTCAAAAAGACCAGCAGGACAAGATCCTGTCCTACCTATGGATTGTGAAAACCTGCCTGAGCATGTTGCACCCACCCAAGTTGCAGCAACTTCAAATGTGCCTCAACAGTTTGCCAGTTTTGGTCCCTGGCTATCTGATCCCCCACGCTATGGCGGGGATCCCACTCTATGCTGAGGGTTCAATAATCAGTATATGCTACACTTAGAACTCTTGGTACATCACTCTGGTTCTGATAGGGCCAAAGTGGCCTTCATTATGTCCCACCTCACTGGCAAGGCTTTGGCATGGCTCAATCCTCTCTGGGAGAGGCCTTCTGGAAGGTTTTTGATGAGCCTGGCCATATTGACTTTTCTGTCCTCTGACTGCATCAGGAAAACCTCAGAGTGGGCCAGTACCCTGTACATTTCCACACTCTCTCATCTAAACTTGCCTGGAATAACGAGGCTCTGGTGGCCACCTTCTGTGTGGCCTTTCTGGATGAATCAAAGATGAACTGGCCGGTCATGACATGTCCACCATGGAGGTGACCCATAAGAGAAGACCTTTGCGCCTTGCACCTTCCTTTCAAAAGTCAGTCTTAGGGCAGAGACACACTGCCATATTTCACGTGCGAGAATCGCATCATAAAACTAGTCCTGGCTGTCGGCTCTCCTGACCTGAGCTTGACCTCTGCATAGTAATCCATCAGGCTGTGTTGCTCAGGTCAGGAGAGGTGTCAGGCCAGTCCGTGCAGTGCGATGCGATTATCGCACGAGTTATACGCCTGTCTGACTCCAGCCTTACAGCAAGCCTCAGCATCCTCTCCAGAGTCCATGCAAGTTGACCAGGTGATGATGGCCAAGCATCGTCAGGAGATCAGTCGTGCTGAGGGAAGGTGCTTCTATTGTGTCAATTCTGAGCATGTCATCTGTTTCTGTCAAGAGAGACCGGGAAACTCCAGAACGCCATCGTGAGCGAGAATTACCCTTCTCTACCGCTGCCTCTCATCTGCGAGCTGTTTGATTACCTAAAGCGTTCCAGAGTCTTCAATAAACTCAACCTTCGGGGGGCGTACAACCTGATCCTAATTCACCATGGAGATGAATGGAAAACGGCCTTTAATCTCCATGATGGCCAACTACAAGTATCGTGTCATGCCGTTTTTAAGTGGCCTCAGCCTGGCGGTCTGAAAACTATCTAGCAGTTCCTCGGTTTCACAAACTACTACCGCTAGTTTATCCCTCATTTTTCTTCCTGGACGACTTCTATCTCAGCACTGGTGCCAATCCTAAGGTATAGTATCCAGAGGCAGAGAACACCTTTGAGTCTTTGAAATGGGCCTTCTCTTCAGCTCTTGATGTCTGGGCAACAACAAACAGTTCTTTCTGGAGGTGGATGCTTCTTCTTCTAGGGCCGGAGCCGTTCTTATCCAGAAGTCTTCCTCTGGCCGCATGTTGACCTGCGACTTCTTTTCCATGATCTTCTCCACTGCTGAATGCAATTACTCTATTGGTGATTGAAAACTGTGAGCAATTAAACTGGCTCTGGAGGAGTAGTGCTTCTTGCTAGAGGGAGCTATGCATCTGGTGGTTATATACACTGAGCACGAGAATCTAGCATATCTGCAATCCGCACAGTGACTTAACCCATGATAAGCCAGGTGGTCTCTGTTTTTCACCCACATTAACTTAACACTCTATTTTCGGCTGGCAGATGAGAACGTCAAGGCAGACATCCTCTCTAGATCTTTCCAGTCTTCCAACCAGGAGAAGGAGCCCCAACACATCATTGAGCCATCCAAAATTATTACTTTCGCTCTGTTGGATTTGTCTCGGCTCCCTTCCGGTAAGACTTACTGTATGTGGCCGACCCTGATAGGAAGCGGGTTCTTTTGTGGGATCATTCTTCTAAAGTGGCTAGCCATGCCAGTCAGAGGAAAACGGCTCTCCTCATCTCCCGACATTATTCATGGCCTACCCTGTGCTAGGATATTGCAGATTTCATCTCTGCCTGTCCCTCTTGTGCCCAGAACAAAACTCCGAAACAGCTTTCCTTCGTTCATCTACTTTCTTTGCCCATACCTTTTGCTCCCTGGCTGTATATTGCAATGGACTTCATCACCGATCGCCCACTATTGGCTGGTTGTACCATTATCTGGGTGGTTGTGGATCGTTTTTACAAGATGACTCATTTCATTCCACTCACCGTTCTCTCATCTGCTCCAGTGCAGGCAGAGAAGTTCATGATACATATTTTCCACCTTAATTGTCTTCTGCTCAATATTATCTTGGATAGAGGCATTCAGTTTACTACCCGCTTCTGGAGGGCCACCTGCAAACTGCTTAATGTCTCTCTGGATTTCTCTTCAGCCTACCACTCACAAATCCAATGGTCAGGTAAAGTGTGTCAATCAAATCCTGACCAACTTCCTGCCGCACTTCGTCAGTGGCCACCACAGTGCCTTGTCCGAACTGCTGCCATGGGCCGAATTCTAGTACAACAATCACATGAGTGAATCTTCAGCTAAATCTGTTTTTTTGTAGAATACGGTTAACACCCCAATATCCCATTCCCTGTTTCCGCTGCCTCTGATATTCCTGCCGCTGAATCCCTCATCAAGGGTTTTTCTAGGATCTGGGAGGACACCAAGTCCACATTATTGAGGAACGAATGACATGCAGAGAAGAGACATCTGGATCCAACTTTGTTTTGTCCAGGGGACAAGGTCTGGCTGTCGTCTAAGTATGTCCATCTCAAGGTGCCCTCTTATAAACTGGGTCCTCGCTTCATTGGTCCATTTGAGGTTCTGAGACATGTTAACCCTGTGGCCTACAACCTCAAACATCCGAACTTTTTATGCATTCCCAATTTTTTTTAATGTGTCTTTCCTCAAACCTGTTGCACACAATCCTTTTCTAAAGATTCTGCTAGAACTCCTGCTTTGGTCAGCACTAAGGATGTTTTTGAGGTAGAGAACATTCTGGCACCCAATAGGGTAAGAGAAAAAAACTTTTTCTTGTGGATTGGAAGGGGTTTGGTCCTCAGGAGAGGTCCTGTGAGTCCTGGGAGAACATCCATGCCCCTCTCCTCCTGAAGAGACTACTTGCTGACTTGAGAAAGAGGGGGCATGAAGAGTGGTACTGTAATGCCACTGTCTCTGCACTCCCTTCCCCAGAGTAGAGATGCCGACGCTCTCACCGACACGACCCCCCACCTCCTTCTGCTTCTCATGCTGTCCCTGCTATGGCGCCAGCGTTTCTGCCCTCTGCTTCCCTCCCCCAGCATAGACGCTGACATACTGCTGCTATCTCATTCATGCCTCCTGTCCCTTGGAGGTCAGCTGCCATCTACCCGAGGTCAGTCCAGGAGTAGCACCTGGCCCCGTCTCCCTCGTTTCTCCTCGGATCACGGTATTGTCAGCTGCCATGCATCTGAAGTCAGACTTGGTGAGGCACCTAGTCACGCCCCTCCAGGCTTTCCTCAGATCATGGCACAGTGGTTCCACCACCTAGTCCATTACATTTCATACCATCAAAGATGCAGGCACGGCTTCAGTGGAATCCATAAAAAATGTGTAATTTTCATTTATCTAACCACAAAGCAGTTTTCCGTTTTGCCTCAGTCCACCTTAAAGGATTTCTGTCAGCAGGTTTTTGCTATGTAACCTGAAGTCAGCATGCTGCAGGGGTTAAAGGTTTTGTTTGCTTACAATGATTGTTTTAGCACCAGGAGCTTATCATTGCTGTGACAAGCTGTGTGAGCCTTGGTCAAACACGGTCCCTCCATTGATAGACACCTCACAGTCTGTGGACTTTGTGCATGAAAAGCATGGTGTGGGTGGGGTTAGCTCTCTCAGCTCTGCTTCATTGTTAAATCTAAAAACTCTTATTGTGTGAGAATGGCTGCACCCAGTAATCTAAATGATACATAGTTGAATTCAGCTTCCCTTTGCTTACTGGAGGCTGCTCTCAGATGAGGTAGCAAAAACCTGCTGAACAATTCCCTTTAAATGAGCTTTTGTGTAGCAAAAATGGCAGTGTTTCTTTTTATGTATGATAGAGATTTAACTTTCATATGTGGATTGCACAACAAACTGTGCTCACAAAAAATAATTTCTGAAAGCATTCCTGAGCCTATACAGTGATTTGCATACATCCAGTATTGACTATCTGTCTTGTCCCTTGTGCACATGGATTTATCCTGAATTTCTGAATCTTTAAATGATATTAAGTACTGTAGATAGTGGTATATTCAAAGTCTTTGCAATTTTATGTTGATCAACATCTTTCTCAAATTGATCTACAATTTTTTGACTCACCTGCTGACAGATTGGTGAACTTCTGACCATCTCTACTTCTGATAGACTTTGCTTCACTAAGATGCTCTTTTTATACAGTCATGAAACTTAGGCTGCTTTCACATATCAGTTTTTTCCCATCAGTCACAATCCGTTGTCTAGACGGATCCATTGCAGATTGTGAAAAAACGATGCGTCGGATCCGTCGAAAAAACGGATCAGTCGCATTCGTTTTTTCATCCGTTTCTTCCGGTTTTCGACGGATCCGTTTTTT
>VIAB01021387.1:24391-41838 GCA_009801035.1 Oophaga pumilio
TATTATGCTGCCAATCCAACTGAATCCCTTGTTCTCCTGTAACCTAAAAAAAATAAAAAAACAACAATATCCATACCTCTCTGCCATTTAGTCAGGTCCCCCGCTGCAATCCATCACAAGGGGTTAACTAGTTTACAACAGGGATCGGTGCTAATGCTACCGGCCCGGCTGTAAACCACTGCAGAATGAATTAAATCATGTCTGCCCAGGCCCCCCGCTGACCCAAGATGAACTGATTAGTGTGGGAAAGTTTCTGAACTTTTTCCCACGCTGTCAGATCACCTCAGATCAGCTGGGGACTCCACACAGCCTCACTGATGTCAGCGGTACTCAGTGAGGCTGCGCGGAGTCCCTGGCTGACCTGAAATGAACTCAATAGCGTGGGAAAAAATTCAGAAACTTTCCCACGCTAATCAGTTCATCTCCGGTCAGGCGGGGAAGCTGCGCAGACTTGATTTCATTCATTCTGCAGTGGTTTACAGCCGGGCCGGTAGCATTAGCATCGGTCCCGGTTGTAAACTAGTTAACCCCTTGTGTGATGGATTGCAGAAGGGGACCTGACTGAATGGCGGAGAGGTATGGATATTGTTGGTTTTTTATTGTATTATTTTTCACAGGAGAACAGGGGATTCAGTTGGATTGGCAGAATAATAAATTTGGTCAAAAACTGTAATTTTTTCATTAAAAGAATTTTTAATTAATGTGTGTGTGTGTGTCTTTTTTAACCCTTTATTACTATAGGATTAATAATGGATAGTTGTCTAATTGACACCTCTCCATTATTAACCTGGAGTATTGTCACCTTTCAATAGCAAGGTGACATTAACCCCGCATTAACCCATGAGCCATCACTAAAGGCAATGGGAATAAAGAAGCTAAGTGCCAGAAAAGTTGCATCTTATAGATGGGTCTCTTCTGGAGTGGCTGGGGCCAGATGTTTGTAGCCAGGGGGGGGGGGCAAAAACAATGGTCTCTCTCTAGGCTATTAATATCTGCCCTTACTCACTGGCTTTCCCTCTCTGGCAGAAAAAATTGCGCCCGAGCACTCGCAATTTTTTTCCGCGATTATAGCCTTAAATTTAACTCCTAGAGTTCCACATTTTTCCTAACACAAACTACTAAATTGATTAAACACTCACATATATAAATCGTTTTGATATGACATGGTTTAGTATATGTAAACCATAAAAAGAAAAATGGTGGAGGAAATCCACAAAACCACGACCACAGATCAATATTTATGCAAAAATTATAATATTTTATTGAATAAACATGGTACAAACAGGTAAAATGCAAATGGATAACAGATGGCAAAAAATGCAGAAAATCGTACAAAACTGGACAAAGGCGCACTATGACCATCAGAAACTTGCCCACGCTATAACTGCTGTATACTATTGCGGAGATAAACAAGAAACATTGTGCAGATACCATCAAAATATATGGACAAAAGTCAAAAAGAGTAGCTGCAGGATGGCACAATGTTGCAATGTAATGTAGAGTCACCGTTTATCTCTTCTATTAGTATAAAAAACAAACTTTATTATAAACATTAAAACTTTGGGAAAATTTCCAGGTCCAATGACTCAAAAAAACTGCATCATATCACAAAGTAATGAAAACACCAGAGGGTGGTGCCTAACCCCATACTGGCCTGGTTATCCCTACCTATCAGCGGAGGTTGGCACCCTAAAACCTGCGCAGTGGCGCCCCCGCTCCTCGACGGCTCTCCCTGCTCACCCAACAGGGCCCTAAGATGGCAGGGGGTGGTGACAGTATTGGAATAGGTAGGTGAGAAAGGTAAGAATATTAATTGTGTCTTCTTGGAATGAATCTGGGTTAAGGTTGATTGTAACCCACTATGTGTGTAAGTCTTACACCCCTTCTACATGAGATATGCTTATTGTTATCAGATAGTGATGTTATTCATACCATATAATAAAGATAGAATAATTTGTTTAAATTTCTAATATGATAAAAATATCAAATGATGGAGTTGCCCTGGGACAGAAAATGTAGGAAACTCCAAAAAAAAAAAAAAAAAAGAAGAAGGGTAATTGTAATATTGAAAAATGCAATCAATAGGGTACTATGGTATGAAGACACATAGAAATATATATATCAAACTCAAAATATCAAAGGCCACAAACAACAAACCAAATAATTGAACCTACACAACGCCCAACACACCCAAAAAAACAAAAAAGAATGCTAATAAATATATATGGATGGTCTAAATAGCAGCCTTGTGATTAGAATGATTTTAATTGTGCCTTTCTGTGCACAGAAAGAGGTAGATAAGTAATTTTCAAATGCAACGATGTACAATTGAGTGTTCAGAGATATAGAATATCTTAGGGTTATCTTGACCTCCACATAACTTTTGGGGACACATTGGAGCAAAAAAATTACCCCTATGAAAATATTTAACTTCAGAAAAGATATTGACATACATACATGATAGAAAGCCCCCTCATGGTTTTTGGGGACACACTGGAGCAAAAAAGTCCCCCTATGATGATATATAGCTTCAGGCAAGATGAACCTGCATACATGATAGAAAGCCCCCTAATGGTTTACACCTCCATGGTTTATATCCCTATATTAGGGTCTTCTAAGACACATTAGAGCAAAAAAAAACCCTGTGGTAGTACATAACACAAAGAGGCACAACGGCTGGACTAAGGATTAATAGGCAACTCAATAAGATAAAGTTCCAAGTTATGTAGCAATTCAAGTATAACTCCAGGTCATGTTACAACTCGACGCGTTTCCCCTCTTCTGAGGTTCATCAGGAGTAAGATAACATTCAGGAGTACTTAGCTTTAGATTTTCAACGATAGTAACAGACGCTCAGGTACGATCCCTCCTTTGGTATGATGCCTGAGGTGAATGTTTTCTGTCCAGACTATATAGCTTAGCATGCTCGGTTTCAAATCAGCCTCACCTGTGTGTACTCGTATCGGAATGCCCCCATTGTCTCCACGTGCGTATCACCCGTGCGTCCCAAGACTACTTCCGCTTCCTGGCAGTGGCGATCATGTGATCGATGATGCCCACAGACTACCAGCAGTTAGGCGGAGCGATCGCCACATACATGGGACCCTGTCAATGCTCATGCGTAAAGAATTAAAGCATAGTCGGAGCACTATTCAGAAAAATAGTGACTCGTGAAACATATATAGCTCTAACAGTAGCACGCATATAGCGCACATCTCTAAGAGTAATCCCAGAGTGATAGTAACCAATGTAATGTAGTATAATCTAATCTGGGTACCTGCTGGCAAGAGGAATCACAGACTATAACACAGGGCTAATATAGGACAACAGTGACATGTGTGCAACCAGCAGCTGTACTCCTTGCCCTATTATATAAGAGTAGTACCCAGTGGTATATTAGCTCCAGCATAACAATATCAAATTAATGCCTCAAATACATGTGTACCTTATCCAGTGATCTAGGGCAAGCGTGGGGGTGCTGATGGTCCGTGCGTCTTCCCCAACGCACGTTTCGGAACTTGTCCTTCGTCAGGGTTCGGTAATGATTTTACTGAAGCCAGCAATTGATTTAGCGGCTATTATGCTATGTAGAACTCTATGAACTATAAATATATACAGTACAGACCAAAAGTTTGGACACACCTTCTCATTTAAAGATTTTTCTGTGTTTTCATGACTCTATGATAATTGTACATTCACAATGAAGGCATCAAAACCATGAATTATCACGTGGAATTATATACTTATCAAAAAAGTGTGTAATAACTGAAATTATGTCTTATATTCTAGGTTCTTCAAAGTAGCCACCTTTTGCTTTGAATGACTGCTTTGCACACTCTTGGCATTCTCTTGATGAGCTCAAGAGGTAGTCACCGGGAATGGTTTTCACTTCACAGGTGTGCCCTGTTAGGTTTAATAAGTTTGATTTCTGGACTTATAAATGGGGTTGGGACCATCAGTTGGTTGTGTTGTGCAGAAGTCTGGTGGATACACAGCTTATAGTCCTACTGAATAGACTGTTAGAATTTGTATTATGGCAAGAAAAAAGCAGCTAAGTAAAGAAAAACGAGTGGCCATCATTACTTTAAGATATGAAGGTCAGTCAGTCCGAAAAATTGGGAAAACTTTGAAAGTGTCCCCAAGTGCAGTTGCAAAAACCATGAAGCGCTACAAAGAAACTGGCTCACATGAGGACTGCCCCAGGAAAGGAAGACCAAAAGTCACCTCTGCTTCTGAGGATAAGTTTATCTGAGTCACCAGCCTCAGAAATCGCAGGTTTACAGCAGCTCATATTAGAGACCAGGTTAATGCCACACAGAGTTCTAGCAGCAGACACATCTCTACAACAACTGTTAAGAGGAGACTTTGTGCAGCAGGCCTTCATGGTAAAATAGCTGCTAGGAAACCACTGCTAAGGACAGGCAACAAGCAGAAGAGACTTGTTTGGGCCAAAGAACACAAGGAATGAACATTAGACCAGTGGAAATCTGTGCTTTGGTCTGATGAGTCCAAATTTGAGATCTTTGGTTCCAACCACCGTGTCTTTGGCCGACGCAGAAAAGATGAACGGATGGACTCTACATGCATGGTTCCCACTGTGAAGCATGGAGGAGGAGGTGTGATGTGTGGGGGTGCTTTGCTGGTGGCACTGTTGAGGATTTATTCAAAATTGAAGGAATACTGAACCAGCATGGCTACCACAGCATCTTGCAGCGGCATGCTATTCCATCCGGTTTGCGTTTAGCTGGACCATCATTTATTTTTCAACAGGACAATGACCCCAAACACACCTCTAGGCTGTGTAAGGGCTATTTGACCAATAAGGTGAGTGATGGGGTGATACGCCAGATGACCTGGCCTCCACAGTTACCAGACCTGAACTCAATCAAGATGGTTTGGGATGAGCTGGACCGCAGAGTGAAGGCAAAAGGGCCAACAAGTGCTAAGCATCTCTGGGAACTCTTTCAAGATTGTTGGAAGACCATTTCTGGTGACTACCTCTTGAAGCTCATCAAAAGAATGCCAAGAGTGTGCAAAGCAGTCATCAAAGCAAAAGGTGGCTACTTTGGAGAACCTGGAATATAAGACATATTTTCAGTTGTTTCACACTTTTTTGTTCAGAATATAATTCCTCATGTGTTAATTCATAGTTTTGATGCCTTCAGTGTGAATGTACAGTTTTCTTAGTCATGAAAATACAGAAAAATCTTTAAATGAGAAGGTGTGTCCAAACTTTTGGTCTGTACTGTATATATGTATTCTATGCGTATATATCTATTCTTTTGTTTGTGTTTTAACCTGTCAGGAGCATGCTCAGTTAAAAAAAACAGGATCCGTCACCGACATGCGTCATTTGACGGATGAAACATGCGGCCATCCATCGCTAATACAAGTCTATGGGAAATAAACAGATCTTGCGACATCAGCCGCCGGATCCGTTTTTTTTCAAAAAGTGATGGATTGTGACTGATGGCAAAAAGCTGATATGTGAAAGCAGCCTTAGTTTAAATTTGACCCTCCAGTTGTTTTCGATTAGTACCACCTACTTTCCTAACTCTGCCCAACTTTTTTCAAGATGTGATGCAGCCAAATTAGCTAATTTTTTTTAAATGAAATGGAAAAATGTCTAACGTTCAACTTAAGATTGGTGTGCTATGTTCTTTTGTAAATAGAATATGGCTAGAAGAATCATTGCATTCTTACTTTATTTACATTTTACACTCTGTAATATGCTATTTGATTGAAATACAGACCTTAGAAATGAAGGATTGCATGCTTAAATAGTGCAGATTCCAAACTAGGATCTATCTAGGAGCTTGTCCTTTGGATGTAGTGAGCATCTGTCCCCTTAGGTATTTCATAGGTTTTTATAGCATTCAGCAATGAAAATATGAAATGATACCCTTCAAAAAATTTTCTATAATAGTTTTTTTTTCACTTTCACATGAGATAGTAAGAGGAAAAGTACATAATTACTTCCGAGTACAGCTCTACCTTATATTTGGTCGTACACTACTGTTTGGGATCACAGCAGAACTCAAAGCAATAATAAAAAAAATCAGAGTTTTGCTGCTTCCTTTCTAAAACTTATATTTTTTTTACCTAGCCTCATATCTGATCTCTGGTATAATACACTACAAGAGTTCTGTGTTGCAGTGCATTTTTCATGTCAGTTTTACACTGACATAAAGCTTATTAGTACTTGGTGCTGACAAAGCCTAATAAACTTCTGCACAAACTTGGAAGGCAAAGTTAAGCTTCCATAGTTAGCAAGGCAACCATCAGCAGCCCACGATTGCACCGCAGCCATTATATGTGCAGAAGTACTGGTCAGTTTGTGAGGAAAGCTGTACTAACGTGAGAAATTACACCATCCATTTTATCACATGATTATGAGCGTACTGGAAAGCGGGGAAAAACTTCCAAATGTGGCAAAAAAAGCACAATTCAACAATTTTTTGGGGGTTTTGTTTTTTACATCGTTCAGTATACAGTAGAAATGCCTGGCAATGAGATTTCCAGTTCAGTATGATTGCAGTAATACCAAACATGTATACTTTTTTTTATTTTAGTGTTGGAAATTTGTAAAAAGAAAAAAAAAAATATATATATATAGCTTATTTTACCTTTTTCCGAGACCCATAACGTTTTCAGTTTTCTGATGATGGAGTTGTTTCAGGATTTGTTTTTGGGCCCTGAGGATATGTTTTTATTGATACCATTTTTGGAGTATATATGATGTTTTGAACGCCTCTTACCGTATTTTTTCTAGGTGTTACAGTGTTTGAAAAAAGCGCTATTTTGGCAATTTTGATTTTTTTTCATTACTTTTGCTGATTGGGTTAATTAATTTAATATTTTGATAGATTAGACTTTTATGGACGTGGCAATGACACATGCATATTTTCCATTTTTTTTTTATTTCTTTTTTTTAATGGGGGTGATTTGAACTTTTATATTTTCTGTACTTTTAAAACCTTTTTTTACTGTATTTTGTAGTCCCCTTATGGGACTTGAACCTGTGATTGTCTGATTGCTTGTACTATACAGTACTGCTGTGTATAAAAAAAAAACATGGTTTCCTATGAGTGCCAACCATGTGCTAGCATTCTTAGGAGTACCATCATGAAAGGCACGGTGAGCTTCAGCAGGATCCTTGGCTGTCATGACAACCCATCGGCCTCCTTCGGTCTGTGTGCTGTAAATGTCATTGTCACAGATTGACAGCAATATTCAACAGGTTAAGAGCTGTGGGCGGAGTTTATCTCCATCATGGATGTTAGAGGCAGGTGATGGCTAAATATTACAGTCATCATCTGCCAGCAAAGTAAGGGAGCTGAAATATGACATGCTAGTATATCATCTGCTGGTAAGTGGTTAAAGAGGGAGATTTTGTAACCCACTACTTACGTTTCTTTGTTATGCTGTCATACATTAGCTGTCTATGCAATCCAAAGTCATCTAATAATAATAAATGAAATGCTAAGGTACAGTGAAGGAAGTAATTATTTGATCCTTTGCTGATTTTGTAAGTTTGCCCACTGACGAAGACATGAACAGTCTAAAATTTTAAGGGTAGTCATTTTGTGTTTCTTCCATTTTTTTACTATTGCACCAACAGTTTTCTCCTTCTCACCCCCTTACTTATGGTTTTGTAGCCCATTCCACCTTTGTGCAGGTCTATGACCTTGTCCCTGACATCCTTATAAGGCTCTTTGGTCTTGCCCATGTTGTAGAGGTTAGAGTCTGGCTGATTAAATGAGTCTGTGGACAGGAGTCTTTTATAAAAGTTACTATGTAAGACAGCTGTCTTTAATGCAGGTAACAAGTTGATTAGGAGCATCTAACTGGTCTGTAGGAGCCAGAACTCTTAATGGTCGGTAGGGGATCAAATACTGATCTTTGTCAGTGGGCAAACTTACATAATCAGCAAGGGATCAAATTATTATTTCCTTCACTGTATGTTCACAGAATGTCTTTTAGACAGCGGCATACCAGCAAAACTTGGCAAGCAAAAGACTTTTTAGGAAAACTCCTGGCAGCGTTCTTCCTGAAGCATCTTTTTTTGCACCATAACATCCACTTTTTGCCACTTTTTCTACTTGCATATACAAAATAAAGAGCAGTTTCAGAATGGATAGACATATCACTTTTTTAAAGGCAGTTTGACTGTTTTTTTCCATGTAAATCTTTGCAAGTTTTCTTTTTCTTTCAGCCATATATATTTATACCAATGGGACCTTTTTCTCAACGGACACATACATTAGCTTTACTGCAGTGACTAATGAGTCTGGACCTTTGGAGTTTATCTGGAAGTTTGGAGACAGGTCGCCTGAAAAAACAATCCGAAGACGGTTGGTTAAAAGATTCATCGTACCAAACAGGTACCATGCAACACATTGGAACATATATTATGTATTAGTAGCATAGTTTTGTTATTTAAGGGGAACCATTCATTTTGTAAAATCTGTGGACAACATGAATCAACATGAAGTAGGAAAAGCTGGGCAGACCGTATGTAGATTTGTTGGAAAAGATTCAGTATAACTTGCATTTTATTAATTGAAATTCTCAGTGTTTTATGCATATGAGGCCAGTGGGCAGTCCTATTCAGTGATTGGCAGCTATTTGGCATGCACAGTCATACATGGAAAAACTGTTGATCACTGAATAGGACTGCCCAACTGGCCTCATATGCATAAAACACTGAGAATTTCCATTAATAAAATGCAAGTTATACTGAACCTTTTCCAACAAACCTACATACATGCTCACTGGATAATACATATAATGACCGTGCACTATTTCAGGAATAAAAAGGGATTGTCTCAGTTTCTAAGAAATGTAACTAGGCTTAAGAACTGTTAGAGAAAAAAAACTAAAGAATAAAACATTACTTGACTGTTACATATCTCTTGATGTTCCAGGATAAGTTGGATATTTGATTTTCCTGTAGCAATAAGGTGCCATAATTGTACATGAGCACTGAACCCAATTAATGGCCTTAATGTTGACGGCACATAACCATGCCTGCAGTGATCACATAGACGTATAGCTCTTCATTGCTCCAGTAAATAAACACTGGCGGGAACGATCAGAACATTGGCAAAGAAGCTATACGGAATTTTAACGGTGCGGCTCTGCTCACATGACCAAACAACTATTTGCGGTACTTTGTTTTGTTCAGAACAGGAAAATGGAATTAGATTCTTGTATACAATAGAAGTAGAGGAGCCCTGTTGAATGTAGGAAGTCCCTCTGTTTTCATTTTGATGTAATCTCTTCAGAACAGAAGAAAAAGTCCTGCATGCAGAAGTTTATCTTCTGCTCTAAGAATTCACAACAAATGAAAAATAAATCAAAGAAGCACCTCCATTTTATATAAAAATGCAGAGGATCCTAATTCCATTTGTTTATTCCAATTGTCTGTTCTATATGGAATGGGTAGTAGAATAGTTAAACGGACATGTGAACAGAGTCAAAATAATGATTGTTTTTTTATTTTCTCACATTTCCTGCACATAGTTTAATTTCTTTGGACAACTTTTAAAGAAAATCTGTCAGTAAAAGCAAGTGGGGTACCACAGGGCTCTGTCTTGGGCCCTGTGTTGTTCAACATCTTTATCAATGATTTAGATGAAGGCATTAAGGGTAAACTGATTAAATTTGCTGATGACACAAAGCTAGGAGGGATAGCTAACACTAGAGAAGAGAGAGGATTCAAAAAGATATAAATAACCTGGAGCAGTGGGCAGCAACTAACAGAATGTTTTTTAACAGGGAAAAATGCAAAGTACTACATCTTGGAAATAAAAATGAAAAAAGCGTATACAGAATGGGAGGAATAGGGCTAAGCAACAGCACATGTGAAAAAGACTTGGGTATACTAATAGATCAAATACTGAACATGAGTCAACAGTGTGATGCATTAGCAAAAAAGCCAAATACAATTCTGGGATGTATTAACAGAAGCATACAGTCTAGATCACGTGAAGTCATTATTGCCCTCTACTCCTCTTTGGTCAGACCTCATCTGGAATACTGTGTCCAGTTTTGGACACCACATTTTAAAAAAGACATCAACAAACTGGAGCAAGTTCAGAGAAGAGCGACCAGAATGGTGTCCGGTCTGCAAACCATGTCCTATGAGGAACGGTTACAGGATTTGGGAATGTTTAGCTTGCAAAAAAGAAGACTGAGAGGAGACTTAATAGCTGTCTACAAATGTCTCAAGGGCTGTCACATTGTAGAAGGATTATCTTTATTCTCATTTGCACAAGGAAAGACTAGAAGCAATGGGATGAAACTGAATGGGAGGAGACACAGATTAGATATTAGAAAAAACTTTTAGACAGTTAGAGTGATCAATGAGTGGAAGAGGCTGCCATGAGAAGTGGTGAGTTCTCATTCAATGGAAGTCTTCAAACAGAGGCTGGACAGACATCTGTCTGGGATGATTTAGTGATTCCTGCTTTGAGCAGGGGGTTGGACCAGATGACCCAGGAGGTCCCTTCCAACTCTACCATTCTATGATTCTATGAACCCTCTTTAGCCATCTATATGGGCATGTAAGTAGTGATGCATGAATGTGATCGGATGTTATTCCAGTATCTTGGGCATGCTTGAATAATATTTTATGTCCCCGTGGCTGCATGATTCGCGTCTATTAGGCTAGTTTCACACTAGCATTCGGTAGTGCTCAACTAATATGTTCGAGTCCCCATGACGGAATGTTTCGCAGCTAACAAACAGGCAATCCCTGCATGTGTTGTGACTGTCTAAGGCTTGTTTCACACTAGCATTCGGGAGGGCTGCGTACTTCCTCAGTCAAGCCCCGCCCACTGCCGCACCTCTTCCTTTCAGCGCCGCCTACCTCTGCATGCATCCTGCGTACCCTATCTTTAACATTGGGTACACAGGCCATGCAGATGTATGCGAATGCCTCCACATGCATCATTTTGACGCTGAGACGTCCGCAACTAAATGCAACATGTTGCGTTCAGCGCAGTTCGGCGCAGCGTCAAAACAACGCATGCGGAGGCATCCGCATGGCCTGCGTACCCAATGTTAAAGATAGGGTATGCAGGACGCATGCAGAGGTAGGCGGCGCTGAAAGGAAGAGGTGTGGCAGTGGGCGGGGCTTGACTGAGGAAGTACGCAGCCCTACGTGAAACAAGCCTTATACAGTCACAACACATGCAGGGATTGCCTGTTTGTTAGCTGCGAAACATTCAGTCATGGGGACTCGAACATATTAGTCGAGCACGCCCGAGATACTCGGATAACACCTGAGCATGCTTGGATAACACGTTATCCCAGCATGTTCACTCCTCACTACATGTAGGTCATAGGAAGCTGAATAATAATAATAATAATAATAATTTTATTTCTATAGCGCCAACATATTCCGCAGCACTTTACATTATAAAAAAAATTACACCATAATATCTGCAATCTGATGTCTTATTCCACAGAAATCCATGTTTTTATTATATGTAAATGAGCTATTGAGGACTATGGGCTGACACTGATCTGCATTAGATTCTGCCTCCACAAGTTATTTGAAATAAAAAGGGGAGGTACCAGAGTGAGACTTGTAACTAACACAGGACAGTAGAACTGAAGTTTGTCTTACAACAAGCATGTTAATAGCTGTAGCTCTCATAGCTTTGCTTTATTGCAACAATATTGCAACCCTGTCTGCCTATGAGATGGAAGCTGAAGCTAAGAGAAACCTGTATATGTGTCAGTTATAATCACACACAGCTCTGCAGTGAGATCAGGAGAGTAGAGAGCAGCCATTACATGTCACACAGGTAATACCTCCTTTTAGTAAAAATATTCTCTGGAGGCAGATTCTCATGCTGATCCTTGTCCGGCCCATAGTTCTGAATTTAGATACTGTAT
Source organism: Oophaga pumilio (assembly GCA_009801035.1). NCBI lineage: Eukaryota > Metazoa > Chordata > Amphibia > Anura > Dendrobatidae > Oophaga > Oophaga pumilio. The sequence continues at coordinate 36,299 of VIAB01021387.1, forward strand.
ACGTAAAATGTGGATTTTTCTGGAATAAAACATTGGATGGCAGATATCAAGGTACCATTTTATAGAACTTTTTATTACCTGCCTTCTCATATAGATGGGTTATGACAGTTGTTCCCTTTAATGAGTTCAAGAGTAGGCCATTTTCCTTTAAGGGGTTGTCCAGTACTTTAAATTAACCCCCCCAATGTATCCCCCCCGGGGCTCCTAATGAATTTCGTAAATACCTCATGTTGCCTATACTGCCTGTGAGCAGCGCTATTGCTGGCCGCTCACAGGCAGCACGTGACCCCAGGCTACAGCCGGCTCTTGCTTTTGCTGACGTACCGACAAGTGCTGGCAGCAGCCGGGGGACCCTCTTCCTCCTTCCGAGCTGGCTGCCAGGCTGTGGGCGGGGTTATCCCCCGCGTCACAGCCGGCATCCACCGCGCGCCCATTCATTGAGAAAGCACGCGATGGGTGCTGGGTGTGACGTGGGGGGTAACCCTGCCCACAACCCAGCAGCCAGCGCTGAGTCATGCCTCACTTGTCGTGACGTCAGCGCTGGGTCACATGCTGCCTGTGAGCGGCCAGCGATAGCGACGCTCGCAGGCAGTATAGGCAACATGAGGTATTTACAAAATTTATTAGGGGCCCCAGGGGGGATACATTGGGGGTTAATTTAAAGTACTGGACAACCCCTTTAATTTCTAACCAGGCATATTTTTTTTGTACATGCGGTTTTAAGACTTCTAAAAAATGTTCTTGTTTCGATATACATTTAATTTTTGTATTTTTTTCATATTCTTTTGTTTGCTCTAAATCGCAGAATATCGTATTTTTCGGATTATAAAACGTTTCGGATTATAAGATGCAATCCAAATTTTGAGGAGAAAAAGAAGAGAAAAACTATTTTTAATAAAATGGTGGTGCTTCTTATAATCCATGCGTCTTATTGCTTACCGGGGGTGGTGGCTGCAGTGAAGTGGGGTCCCAGGGTCGCTGCTGGAGGAGGCAAGAGTGGAGCGTTGCTGCAGACCGCATGCTGGTGGCTGTTTGGCTGTGCGCCGCACCTCTGCGGGAATGTTTGGTGCTGCGGGGGCTCTGCTGACATTTTGTGAAAGGCCAAAGCCCCAGCAGTTCCATGGTTTCCTATGCAGTGGACTCCAGGAAAACGGCTGCAAGGGGCGGCGCATGTGTAGCTCTCATATCCCAAGATCTTGGTGTTGAGATTTCCATCTGCGCATGCGCCACCCCCAGCAGCCATTTTCCTGGAGTCCACCGCACCGGAAACCATGGAACTGGGGGGGCTCTGGCCTTTCACAAAATGTCGGCAGAGCTCCAGCAGCATCGGAAATTCCCATAGCACCAGACACTCCTGCAGTACCGGACACTCCCGTAGCAGCGGACAAACTCCTGCAACACAGCACCGGACACTCCCGCAGCACCGGACACACCCGGAGCAGCGCACCGCACATTGGAACACCCCTTCATCCCAGCCTGCGGCCTGCAGCAACTCTCCACTTTTTCCTCCTCCAGCCACGACCCTGGGACCCTGTTCCACCGCAGCCGGTAAGGTATATTAACATTATAAGACGCACCCCCATTTCCCCCCAAAATTTTGGGGAAAAAAGTGGGTCTTATAATCCGAAAAATACAGTATATATATATTTTCTTCTTTTTTTTTTTTTTTTTTTTTTTTTTTTTTTTTTACGACCACAAAGGACCACTTAAATACATTTACTCCATAGGGGGAGGGAACCGGAAGTTAGGCTGAGAGGACACATATTGGAGAACTATGCTCTCCCTGCTCACTATCAGCAGCAATCCTTGCCCTTGATAGCGAAATACTGCTAGGGAGTTTTGGCATCTGACCTCCCTGTACTCCCAAGTCCATTTTGAGCCCTATCCTGGACAGATTCAAGCATAATTTCTGTTGCAGCCTAGCCCTGCACAATTGCACAAAAAATGCTGTAATAAGCAATGAAAAAGTCACATCTATCTTAAAATGGTTCTAAAAACAGTCTCACCCCGCAAAAAATAAGCTATCATACAGCTCCATCGGACGAAAACTAAAAATGTTATGGGTCTCGGAAAATGGTGACACAACTCCAAAATAATAAAAAACTGGATATGTTTGGTATCATCATAATCTTATTGATGATGAAAATCCTATTACATGGTCATTTTTACCACAAAATGTACACTGTAAAAACAATTCCAAAAAGTCAGAATTGTGTTTTTTTCACAATTTCACACCACTAGGAAGTTTTTTCCAAGTATGCTGTGTGGTAAAATGAATTGTGTTATTCAAAAGTCAACAACAAATATAGCAGAGGATGAAACAGAAAGAAACAAAGGGCCAGCAGCCCTGATCAACGTCTGAATTCCCAAAACTCACATGTTCAAGAATATAGCAGCAAAGTGAGAAAAGTAAAATTTAGCTTTTAATCTCTATGAATAAAATCAAATAGCAGGTAGTATTATAAAAGGAAAACACTTCCGTTACACATAGGTAATATAAGTGGACAGACAGCCACAGTGGTGGACAAGTCACTATAAAAGGGATACACACCTTCGTTTCACATAGGTATTGTAAAATGAATAGACAGACACAATGGTGGATAAGTCATTAATACAGAAGATAGACCTGTGGAGTGAAACTCTGCTACTCTAAATGACAGTGGTTACAAACAGAGCACTTAACATATCACAAATATAATTATAACAGTATCAAATGGAAAAAAAGGAAATATCTTACTCAAAATGTGTCATCCCTAGGGTGAAGTAGAAGATATCTCATGCAGTATATCCAAAGACACCATCTTCATCAGGTCTGCAAATGGGTAAAAGCAGGAACATTGACCCTGTTATACCATGTGGATCAATACAATAGCCCTAGAAGCCCCATAGCTACCACCATTACAAGGGCAATCCACAGCTTTCCCTAAGTTGGATTTGCGCTATCTAGCCTTGCATGTCTTCGACGCGTCTCTTCATGAAGATCTTCATGGGAGGACTTGTGCAAGCATATGATGAAGTAAAAGTTAAGTGTCCACTGCCCACCCTTCTAGTTGTCAAAATACACTGTTTGCATAATTATTAGGCAAGTTGTATTTGAGAGGATTCTTTTTATTATTGAACAACAACTATGTTCTCAATCAACCCAAAAGACTCATAAATATCAAAGCTTAAGATTTTTGTTAGTTGGAGTGGGGTTTTTTTTGATTTGGCTATCTTAGGAGGATTTCTGTTTGTGCAGGTAACTATTACTGTGCAGAATTATTTGGCAACTTAATAAAAACCAAATATATACCCATCTCACTTGTTTATTTTCAGCAGTTAAAGCAATATAACAGCACAAAATGTAGAAATAAACATTTCTGACATTCAAACCCCCCAAAAAAAATCAGTGACCAACATAGCCACCTTTCTTTACAATGACACTCAAAAGTCTTCCATCCATAGATTCTGTCAGTTGCTTGATCTGTTTACGATCAACATTGCGTGCAGCAGCCACCACAGCCTCCCAGACAATGTTCCGAGAGGTGTAATGTTTTCCCTCCCTGTAGATCTCACATTTTATGAGGGACAACAGGTTCTCTATGGGATTCAGATCTGGTGAACAAGGGGGGCCATGTCATTATTTTTTCTTCTTTTAGACCTTTACTGGGCAGCCACGCTGTGGAGTATTTGGATGCATGTGATGGAGCATTGTCCTGCATGAAAATAATGTTTTTCTTGAATGATACCGACTTCTTCCTGTACCACTGCTTGAAGAAGGTGTCTTCCAGAAACTGGCAGTAGGTCTGGGATTTGAGCTTCACTCCATCCTCAACCCGAAAAGGTCCCGCAAGTTCTTCTTTCATGATACCAGCCCATACCAGTACCCCACCTCCACCTTGCTGGCGTCTGAGTCGGAGTGGAGCTCTCTGCCCTTTACTGATCCAGCCTTCGGGCCCATCCATTGGCCCATCAAGAGTCACTCTCATTTCATCAGTCCATAAAACCTTAGAAAAATTAGTCTTAACATATTTCTTGGCCCAGTCTTGAGGTTTTATCTTATGTTTCTTGTTCAAAGGTGGTCGTTTTTCAGCCTTCCTTACCTTGGCCATGTCCCTGAGTGTGGCACACCTTGTGCTTTTTGATACTATAGTAACGTTGCAGCTCTGAAATATGGCAAAACTGGTGGCAAACGGCATCTTGGCAGCTTCACGCTTGATTTTCCTCAATTCTTGGGCAGTTATTTTGAGCCTTTTTTTTATTACCACGCTTCTTGCGACCCTGTTGGCTATTTGCCATGAAACGCTAGATTGTTCAGTGATCACGCTTCAAAAGTTTGGCAATTTCAAGACTGCTGCATCCCTCTGCAAGACATCTCACAATTTTTGACTTTTCAGAGTCCATCAAATCTCTCTTCTCCATTTTGCCAAAGGAAAGGAAGTTGCCTAATAATTAAACACACCTTATATAGGGTGTTGATGTCATTAGACCACACCCCTCATCATTACAGAGATGCAAATCACCTGATTTACATAATTGGCAGTTTGCTTTCAAGCCTATACAGCTTGGAGTAGGACAACATGTATAAAAAGGATGATGTGATCAAAATACTCATTTGCCTAATAATTCTGCATACAGTGTAGTGTTGCCAGACTAGCCACCAATCAACTACTAGTAAATAGTAAATTGTAGGAATATTAAAACATAACCTTTATTAGGTCAATTAAAATAAGCATTCTGGTCAAAGACCTAAAGCAACACAATTAACAACAAAAATCAACACTAACAGATAATGTAACAAAGAACATACCAAAGTTAATGTTCAATGGACGCAATAAAAACATGTATATGCCCCATTTATGCTGCATCCCAACACAATATGTGCAGTTGGTACGTCCTTGGTGTCCACGCAAAAATAAACAGGAATGAGGTTCATATTAAAATGCAAAGTCAAAAAGGAAAGACAATCCGTTTGTGAAGACGTGTACTGTGATTATCACAGCTGTGATTGAAATCTACCTGAGTGTAGCTGAACACGAGTCAACTGTAGGAATACGTGTGCACACCAAAAAGATGAATCAATTGTAGTCCAAAAAGGAGAAAAAAAAGAGAAATGGGTACAGCGGGAGAGGAGCGGATATCTTCTGTGACCGACGGCCGTTTCACACTTCAATGGGTCCTATGCCATAACGGCCGTCGTCCAGAGACGTCGTCCAGGCCGTCTCCAGCTGTACCCTTATCATGGACTAAATAAAGGATTGTTTTAACTGGATGGTGAGTGCCACCTTTTTTTCCTCTTTTTTGGACTCAAACAGGAAAGATTTCATTGGAAATATGTGAAGGCCTCCGTGTTCGTTAATTAGGCCGGCGTCACACTAGAGAGGAATACGGATGAGTGCTATGCTAGAAAAACTCGCATTGCACTCGGACCAATGTTAATCTATGGGGCAGCTTCCTGCAGCTGATTTTTTCTCGCCCAGTATTATACGGGTGACAAAATCGCAGCATGCTGCGATGGTCAGCGTATTACGGGCGTAATATGCCAATGCAAGTCTATGAGG
>VIAB01021391.1:11815-24394 GCA_009801035.1 Oophaga pumilio
TAGCAAATACCTCCAATTAGACATGTAGTATAGTTCTCCTGATTAGCTATGTCACTTATCTCATGTCCAGGGCATTGCAGTAGCTTAGGTATCCAACTTAAAGGGCAACTAAGTTGTAACTGCTAAGGCTCATGTAGGTGACTATACTTCCGGTCTGAGTGCAATCTAACACAACATCAGATCACACTCGGGCCAATATTATACTATGGGCAGTGCACATGTCTGATTTTTCCTCGGACAGAGTCTGAGAAAAAAAAATCTCACCATGCATGATTTGCATCTGATATTTGGATCCCACTCGACCATGTGAGTCCGTGGGAAAAACTCTGACTGCACTTGGATGACATCTGAGTGCAGTGCGATTTTAACAGACTGATGGAGAAGATTGAAATATTTTTTTTCACTATTGTCTCATCAAAGAAAACACTGTGATCACACAATGTGATTAGCATAATCTGCCTGATACTCTCGGATGAGAGAAAGTACTGAAATACTGTTGTGTGACCCTAGCCTTACAGGGACTGTTCATGGGGATCTGGCAAATCTAGTCTTTGCACTAGCCGCTACACTTATCAGGTCCAATCAACTGATTTGCTTTTCACTCTTTCTCCCCTGTATAATTGGAATTCGGGTCAAAACCAGATATAAGAGCTGATAGAGGTCAGAAGCATAGCCCCTAATCTAAACCAGCAGAACTGAGCCAGAGGCAAAATCGGAAGGCAAGAGAGTGGTTAATCAGTCCAAGTTCAAGTGCATATATGAATCCTAAGGGTCATCCATGAGAAAAGAGAAATAAGACGTATCTGATATCAGAATAATATTCAAGAGAGTGTGTAGCACCAAAAACTGTAAGAATGCTTATAAATGATAGGGACGGGATGTTCATAGATGTGTCCAAGGCACTATGTGCCCTGTTTGGTGTCTGAACCCATCCTGCTATTAACTTGCTGACCAATCCCTGCCACTAGCTCACCAGTATGATGCCAACACTGCCAACTCTACCATTAATGGTGCTTGCTGGACAAGATGGTGCAGGAATGGGGCTGAGTGTGTAACAATAACATGGTAAGAATAAGAGTACCAAAGCAATAATTAAGAGGAATATAAAAAATACTACCATATATTTACTCAAGGAGTAGAAGATGGACCACCGAAGAACTGCTCCACATCTCCTAGCAGATAAAGGTCAGCCAACTAGATGAAAACGTAATGGTATAAGGGGCATTTTCATTGCAAAATAATTGTTGAAAACTATCGTTCATCTGGTGAAATGATCTTTGGTGCAGCATAAAAGATCATCATTCTCGGCGATACATCGTTTCATGTAAACAGGACTCTCACTGCCGAGTACAATATCAGCCTATGCGCAATGAGTGATCTAGTATAACATGCTCAGTGCGCATCATTTACTTTGGTTCTGCCTGTTTAAACAGGAATTCAAACTACCACTGATAGGTAAAAATGTACCAATTCCCGGTTGTGTCATGCTGCCGGTCGTTTCATGTAAACGGATCATTATGATTCATTGTACACAGACCGACCAGCAGTTTAATAGTCTGGAAGGCTGCGCTAAACGATGTGGACTGAACAATCGGTAATAGCGCTGTGCACATAGGCTGTAGTTGTTTTCAGCGGATCATTGTCCTGGGTAAGCCTGCTTAACACTAGAAGTCCCAGAGAGGGGTCATTTAACATTTCTACCTTTGGAACCCAGAGATGGGTCGAATGACCTGAAGGATTTTAGCTAACATCCTATAATCACCGTCTTTTGTTCTGTATTCTGCAGATTCCTCAGGCAATGGCCACATTTACAAATGAAAGGATGCTAATTGGAGCCATCAGAGTTGTCAGTTTGATTTGACCCTCTTTCGGGACTTCAGGGGGGAGATCGAAATTTCTGGGACTTCTAGAGTTAAAAAATCATTGCACCTGCTGATCGAGTGTATTGCTCATTCATCAGGTGATTGACAGCCTTTTTACAATACAAGAGTATCATGAAACGAGCGATCCTTGGAAGTAAATGCACCTAAGTCATTAGGGTGTGACAGAATGGACTGAGCAAAGTATTGCAGGTATTTTCAGGAATTGGTAACTACTGATAAGGGATTACGTACTGATATTGTGCATAATAAGTCCCCCCCATAATGTACTTTTCTTATGGCCCTAGTGGGAGCCTGAGTGGGTCTCTTAGTTGAGAGTGCCAGCTAGATTGCTGATCATTTAAACACTATGTTTAGGCTGGTTTCATACGTCAGTGTCTCCGGTACGTGTGGTGACAGTTTTCTCACATACCGGAGACACTGACACATGTAGACCCATTAAAATGAATGGGACTATGCACGTCAGCGTGTTTTCACAGACCGTGTGTTGGTGTGCAAAACATGCTGACCTGTCCATTTTTTTCCGGCAGCACGGTCCGCAAAACGTACACACGTAGAACATTACACTGTCCTCGGTGTGCACGGACGGCCACCGGGGAAGTAGCGCTACAGTAAGCTGTTGTTCCCTGGCGGCTGGTACTGAAGCCGTCTGTCATCCTCCCTGCTCTGCCGGCGAGCAGCGCGAGTAGGGGAGAATGGATGAAAGTCGCTTTCAGCACCTGCCACCGGGGAACAGTGCTTACTGTAGAGCTACTTCCCCGGCCATCTGTGTGGTACTGATGCGGCACACGGACGTCATACGGTTGCCACACGTGTGCCGCAAAAATCCCATTCACGAGACACGGACAGATATCTCCGGTACCGTCTTTTCCGGTACCGGAAATATCAGGACGTGTAAAACAGGCCTTAGTGAATAATTGTATTCCCAATGAAATACAAAATCTGTAGTATCTTTTCTTAACAATCTTCTTTGTGCCACTCCTCAGTTATTCCTCCTGCTAATGTTTGGAAACTGTCAAACTGTAGGAACTCACCACTGATGAGAGGAAGAATAACACACGGTTGGTATATTATTCATACATTTCCAAAAGGAATAATAAAGGAGCAGAACAAGGAAGAGTTATAATAAGAGCTGTAACAATGATATATCATATATAATACTAATATTTCTTAAATCAGACATGTGGCGGAGGCTGACGGGTTCTCTTTAACAAGGAGACATACTTAGAGAGAACTTGGCTTTTATTTCTCACTGAAGCTGAACCTCTGTTTGTCCAGCGTCACCTCACTCCTCACTGGTTAGAGGCACAGGCCGATTATTCCTGCGTGTTGTCAGGAATAGTTAGTCAGTATTTAGGTATTTAATATGAATCATTACCGCACTCAAGTTTTGTCAGCAGTTTTCCATTTGTCCAGTCTTTGTTGCAGACACAGTCCCATGTCATTTATTCCTTTCAGTATGACCTAACTTGCAATAGCAATCCCCATGCTTGTGACTTCTTCACGTCTTTGATTGATTAGTATTTGCATGAAGCCCTTTTATGTTGGCATGCAAAAGCACTTTACAGAAAGCATTTTAATAACACTTCTTAAGTGTTCCTACTTGAATGTTTTGGGTGTTGAGAGGTAAAATTTTATGGCCAAGTCAAGGCTGAACGTAGGAGCAGATACTGTTAGCTCAGCACCATCAGAACAGGTCCAAGACACCACCAGGACAGAACTCTCTGGCAGGTTGAATAAGGGAGGAAGACTCTGCATTGACAAGGTATTGACAGGGGAGAATTATTAAAAACTAGTGCAAGGTGAAAGAAGAAGAGTTATCCATAGAAAGCAATCATATTGCTGCACTTTATTGCCAAAATTGCTCTTTGAAATAAGAGCAGCAATCTGTTTGGTTGCTATGCACTGCTGCACTTTTACCTTTCACCAATCTGAATGGTGTTGTCAACTGCAGGACATCCATTCTTAAATTATATAGTCTCACCAGCCTCCCCTAAAAACAACACATATGGCCTAAATATCCCATGACTTCCATAACTACTTGTACGTTGATGATACCCAGATCTACCTCTCTGGCCCAGAAGTCACCTCTCTGCTGACCAGAATCCCAAAGTGTCTATCAGTCATATCCTCCTTTTTCTCCTCTCGCTTTCTAAAACTTAATGTGGACAAAACGAAACTCATCATCATGTATGTATCACAATTAACGACAGCACCCTTTCCACAGTACCAGATATTTGCTGCCTCAGAGTTACCCTCGATTTTGCCCTCTCCTTAAAACTGCACATCCAAGCTCTTGCCACCTCCTGCCACCTCTAACTCAAAAATATTTCCAAAATCCATCCTTTCTTCAACTTTGAATCTTCTAAAATGTTAGTGTGGAGCCCAGCTGCGCTTGGAGTCACATTTCCCAGGAGGATGCACCAAAGGTAACACCCACAAGAGACCTGATATTCATTCACACATCTTCACCAATCCCTAGAGCCACCAGAGGGAGCCTTTCCAGAGTATATAAGGATGGTGAAGACACTGAAGAGCAGACAGTCTAGTCAGAGGGCTGCAGCCTGCAGTGTCACCTCGTAGACTAGAGCAGAGTTCAGTGTAGTTGGTGATTCTACACAGAAGTGAGAGTTTGTTTTTAGCTGGGAGAGCAGAGAAGCTCAGCAGCCTAGCTGAGAGGAGTGTTAGAGTGTAGCTCTAGGCGTGTGCACAGATCAGTGAGTCTGCAAAGCCAGGTGCAGGTCAGACGTTGAATCCTGATAGCCACTTCAGATAGAGCTTGGAAAGAGAGAGAGAGAAAGAGAACAGCAGTTGTTGAAAGAACCTGAAATCTGCAGCTCTAAGCTAAGTTCAACGTGTGGAGGCTAGTACCAGTGGAAAGATAGCCACTCCAGCCTAGTCAGAACTAAGTCAACTGAGTTCAGTTCAGTGAGCAAGCGTGCCGACGCTTTGAGAGAGGTGAAGAAAGGAGAAGAAGCAGCCATTTACTGCTAGTGTGCTTATGTTAAAGGTCGGAGTAGGACGAAAGGCGAGTGGAGTAAGAAGAGAGTAACGGAGGTTGAAATAGCATTAATAGCTTACCTCTACTCTGAATAACCGGACACTGGGTCCGAGCTTGCTAGAATCTACACGACTAGTAGGAGATACCGGAGACCCTGCGGGACTTCAAGTCGCAGGGGCCCACAAGTGTTGATACGTAACTGGGTCAGGAAGACAGGAGTCTGGCAGGATCCGCCATTAGAGACACTGTTTTGTCCAAGAGAAGGCCCTACCACAAAGTCAGCCGGGCGTGTAAAGTTGAAGACAGAGTTAGGCCTCGTTTCACACAGGTCAGAAACTCACACTACAGGAGTAAGGAGGCCCTACACCTACTCAGTGGGAAGAACTGGACGTGCATCCTTCACCCTGCAGTACCCCGGGACGTGCCTGCAATAACATCTTCAGTAAAGGTACAGAAAGAGACTTTTGTGTGTGTGTTCACATTATTGCTCCTACGGCTGAACTCCCCTCCACCGTCTTGCATCCCAACACAGCTATCTACCCTGAGGGACCCAGTCTTGCCTGTGGAAGACTTAACACCTTGCTGCCCAGAAACAACCCCTCAGCGGATTTACACAGCAGCGCTGGTCACACTGACCAGGTACCACAGGTGGCGTCAGGAACATCTTACAAACCACTTTAATCTCCTGTAAATATCCCCCTTTTCAGTGAGCGCCCAGGGCCATGGACCGAGCTGTGTCGCCGTGACATCCCCCATAGAAGTAAACGGGCTCGGTGCCGAGTACCCCACGGCCCTGGCGGGCGACTCATCTTTTGGCGTCACGAACAGGATCCGAAGCTCGTGAAAAGCGAGTCTTGTGTGCCTGAGTTGGACTGCTTTGTGCAAAAAGACTGTATTGCTATTTTTGTGAGTTTGCCGCCATTTTACCGCCATGTTCGCGCCCTGAGGCGCTGGTGAAGGGGGGCGTGCATTCGTGGGCGTACCCCCCGTGTGGCGCGAAAATTATGGCCGCCTTATCCAAATGCTTCTACAACGTCAGATCGTGCCCCACAGCAAAGGAGATCCGCCTCCTCTTCATCCTCAGTGCAAGGAAGAGAAAGCGAAAATCCTGCCTCCACGGAAAAGACCAGAGTGTTCTGGATGGAAAACACAGTCTGGCCTGGAGAGAGATGGCAGAAGGACAGGAGTCGCTGTAGGTGGGGGAATAGAGGTGCGCAGACCCTGTTCCCCTGAAGAGGCGCAGCCTGTGACCGAACCGTCCCCAGGTCGGGAAAGAGATGGCGAGCCCTATTGTGTGGAGGAGGTGGTTCTGCGCTGCGGGATCTGGCCCGACACCGCGCTGAGATGGAGGCGATGGAGCGGAGCTGGCGGGCCCTGAAGCTGCGGCTGCAGTGGGACCGACTGCTCTCCCCCCAGGACGCGCGACTGCCACCCGCGCCACCACTGGAACCAGCGGCTGAGAGGGAACCGGAGGCCGAAACCGGAAGAGCTATACCTGACCCCGCCGAGGATGCGGCGAGAGGAGAGGAGGCTGCGGAGGCCTTGCCCGGACCGGAATGCCAGCCAGGCCTGGAACCAGATTCTGTACCGGAAATGAAGGAATGCAGTCCCCCGGTAGGGACGATGGAAGAGATCCTGCCCGGAGCTGTTGAAGTGGACTGGGAGGAAATTGAGCTCCTGGACGATGAGGAGTACGCCGCCCAGAGAGAAAATGAGTGGAGACGCCGTGAACAGGAGGAGCGGCAGCTATGGGAGCAGCGTGAGGAGCAGCGACATCGCCAGAGGTACCGGGAGAGAGATCTCGCCGATAAGGAGAATGTACGGTGAGACAGAGGTACGCTCCGGGAACCGCGGCGCCAGGGGGCAGTACGGGAGTTCAAGCTCCAGGGAGGCTGGGGGTTCGTACATGAGCCCGGGCTCTACCAGGAAGTTTTTGTAAACCGCAGGGATGTGGAGTCTCACCTGCCTGAGGGACACCCGGACAGGGACCTGCTGATAGGAGATGTTGTAACCTACACCCGGCATTGGGGTCTTAAGGGGTGGTATGCCCTGAACGTCTCCACTGACCAGGTACCACAGGTGGCGTCACGAACATCTTACAAACCACTTTAATCCCCTGTAAATATCCCCCTTTTCAGTGAGCGCCCAGGGCCACGGACCGAGCTGTGTCGCCGTGACATCCCCCATAGAAGTGAACGGGCTCAGTGCCGAGTACCCCACGGCCCTGGCGGGCGACTCATTAGTGCATGCCCTCGTCATCTCCCACCTCGACTACTGTAATATTCTCCTCTATTGCCTCCCTGCTAACACTGGTCCCTCTCCAGTCTATCATTAACTCTGCTGCATGACTAATCCACTTCTCTCCACGCTACTCCTCTACTCTCCCATCTGTAGATCCCTTCATTGGCTCCCAATTTCCTAACATCTCCAGTTCAAACTGCTAACACTGACCTACAAAGCCGTCTATAATCTGTCTCCTCCGTATATCTCCGAACAAGTATGCCGATATCTTCCAACATGCAACCTCTGGTCCTCCCAAGACCTCTTCCTCTCCTCCACACTGATTCGCTTCTCACTCAATCACCTCCAAGACTTCTCCCTAGTGTCCCACATCCTCTAGAATTCTCTGTCTCAACATATCCGACACAATCAGAACCTTCAGAGGGAACTTGAAAACCCACCTCTTCAGGAAGGCTTACATCCTGCAATGACCCTGCTGTCACTTCACCACCATCTAAGCTGCAGCAACCCCCAACCTGACATCTCCTTCTCCATTATCCTTAACATCAGTGGACCCCAACCTGTAGTTCGAGAGCCACATGTGTTTTGCGGGTCCATGATGTGTGGCTTGCGGCTGTCTTCCAGCTTGAGGCATTACGATGCAGCTATTAAGAGTAGATCTCTAGATGGTGACTTTTGTGTGTAGCCCTGCACAGCTGCAGATTGGATCAAGCAGTGATATTATAATGTCATGTGATTTCCAGGAAACACAGTGGGGAGATTGGAGGATCACCAAGAGGTAAGTATAGTTTTTTTTATTTTCTGGAGACTGGAGTTAATAACCTCTTCAGGTCATATGACATACATGTACATCATATGTCCCTGCCTTTGATGCAGGCTTACACACTGATAGCGGCATTTAACACTGTAATGCGTCTGGGTTTGTACCCTTGTGCCTGTGCTTTGTGGTTGGTTTCTCTGTCCACCGAGCCACAGCAGATTCACCTATTCTCTAGGTTTTCTTTCTGTTATACTTGCATCAGTCTTTTTAGATTAACAGGTGTCATCAGCCACTCATTTGTCTGCACTATCCCCTTTCGGGTGTGGCTTTATATACTTTTCCCTGTTGGTATTACCTGCAGTGATAGTCTCATTTGGATGTTCAGCTGTACTGCTTTAAGGCACTGCCACACTTAGCGATCGCACCAGCGATCACGACACCGACTCAACCTGGCGAGATCGCTAGTGCGATCGCTATGTGATCGCTAGTTAGATTCCAAACACAACTCATCAGTGATCTGTGATTCCAAACACAACTCATCAGCGATCTGTATAACGACCTCTGCGGTCGTTGGGAAAACCTAGTCCCACCTGTGACGCTGGTGAAGTCGTTCATAAAGGGTGTCACACTCAGCGATTCAGGCTCACCAGCGGGACACCAACGACCAAAATACGGCTCAGAACGTTCATAAGCGATCAGCGACATCTCAGCAGGGGCCACATCGCTGCTACATGTCACACACAGCTAAGTCGCTAAAGAGATCGCTACTGCGTCATAGATGGTGACGCAGTAGCGATCTCGTTAGCGATTTCGCTAGCGATCTCGCTTAGTGTGGCATACCCTTAAAGGTACTGCCACACTACTCGATCCCGCTAGCGATCTCGTTAGCGTCGCATACTAATGAGATCGCTAGCGGGATCGTTTTAATATCGCTAGTGTGGGACCACACATAGCGATATAGCTAACGGCGCTATCGCCGTTAGCGATCTTCTTAGCGATTTAGCGGTACAAAAGTACCGCTAAATCGCTAAGAAAAGGTGCCACACAGCGATTACATACTCACCCAGCGGGAGCGCCGACGAGAAAAAAGGGTCCGGATCGTTTCCAGCGACGAGCGAGATCCCAGCAGGAAGCTCGTCGCCAGAAGCTGCCGCACACAGCAACATCGCTAACGGGATCGCTAAATAGTGACGTTTTTTAGCGATCCCGTTAGCGATATTGTTTAGTGTGGCATACCCTTTAGTCTAAGCTGCTCAGTGAAAGACCAGCTAAGGTTAATCTCTTTGCTGATTAACTTATTTACCCAGCAAGTACTGTATCTTCTGTTTCTTTTTAGGAAGTAGGCAGCATTTTCTCTAAAGGTACTGCCACACTAAACGCTCCCGCTAACGATCTCGTTAGCGTCGCATACTAATGAGATCGCTAGCGGGATCGTTTTAATATCGCTAAATGTGTGCCACATTTAGCGATATAGCTAACGACGCTATCGCCGTTAGCGATCTTCTTAGCGATTTAGCGGTACAAAAGTACCGCTAAATCGCTAAGAAAAGGTGCCACATTTAGCGATATATACTTACCCAGCGGGAGCGCCAACGAGAAAAAAGGGTCCGGAACGATTCCAGCGACGAGCGAGATCACAGCAGGAAGCTCGTCGCTGGAAGCTGCCGCACTAAACAATATCGCTAACGAGATCGCTAAATAGTGACGTTTTTTAGCGATCTCGTTAGCGATATTGTTTAGTGTGGCATACCCTTAACAGTACATACTTAATCCTTTATTTTGTGTTTCATGGTTTGTTTTACTCACACTGGAATCTCTTTGTATTTTAGCACAATTTTGCTTCTGTAGGTAATTGAACTCTGCTCCGCCATCCGGTTCTTTAGGAGGAACAAGAAGTGCTCAACGGCTTTTCAGGCAGCATAGGTCTGAGTTGCTATTGTCTTGTTCAGGGGTCTCAAACACACGACCAGCATGGACTGACTTTCATTTGTTCATTTTCATAGATTTTTTATTTATTATTGTTTTTGACAGATTCAAGTTATTTCTGTGACCATTGTGAGTTTTTCTGTCATTAAACAAGGAGTACCAACAATTTTGACCACATGTGTAACTACAATATGGGGACATAACTACAATATAAGTGCACATTTGTTATCACCACATCCATAACGACCCAAGCTCTTAAAAAAATTAAAAAAACATGGCAAAAATGTTCAAAAGGTGTATAGAAAAAAATGGTATCACTAAAAATGGCACTTTGTCCTTCAATGAATGCGGCCCACCCAAATTCATTTTTTTTCTATATGCTGCCCATATACCCAGCCGAGTTTGAGACCCCTGGTCTAGTCTGTGGTTAGGGCTATCTCAGCTCATGTATGAACAACTAGGGACTGTGGGATCAGGATCTCTAGTCTGCACAGGAACTGGCAGGGTCAGTTGCAGTTTTTAGTGTGTTATCCATTTTCCCAAGTGAGTTGCTACACTATGATAACAAACACACGCTGGTAGGGGGTGCGTCAGTTCACATGCCCATGAGTGCTCCTGTGATGTGGGTTACAGATGGGTTTTTACGACAGCTGGGAGTCTGCTGATGACCCCCATGCCTTTCATTATGATACTCCTGTAGAAGACAGCCTGCACTGCTGGCATTCATAGGAGATCATGATTTTCACTATACTTAGCAGCACTGAAGCACTGCTGTGTACAACACAAGCGATCATCTGATCACAGCTTCAAGTCCCCTAAGGGAACTATTAAATAGAGTAAAAGGTTAAAAAAAATTTTTAACTTTACTGTTTTATTTTTTTTTCATGTTTTTTAAATCACCTCTATTTTGCGTCATTAAAAATAAAACAATAAAAAATACACCTATTTGGTATTGCTGCATTCAGAAAAATACCGATCTATCAAAATATAAAGAAAACTTACAAAAAAATGTGCAGAAATTAGAAAAAAACCTTGTCTAGATACACACTCTAAGGGCTCATACTCACTTGAGCCGAAAACAGATGATTTTCAGCTGATAAAAAATCGGATTCAAATCGGACCAATGTTATTCAATAGGTGACATCTCATTTGCGATTTTTTTCTCAGCCGAAATCGGTGTGAGAAAAAAATCGCAGCATGATGCGATTTGATGCGATTTTGGCATGATAATCGCTAATGCAATAGATGGTGCTATATAAAATCGCATGCAAATCGCATGACAATTGCACATAATCGGACCATCCTGAAAACCGACCGTGTTTTTTCCAGCAAGTGAGTATGAGCCCTAAGGCTGGAGTCACACTAGAGAGGAATACGGATGAGTACTGTGCGATAAAACATTGCATAGCACTCGGACCAGTATTCATCTATGGGGCAACTCCCATCAGCGTGTTTTTTCTCGGCCGTTTTAAATGTGCGAGTAAAATCACAGCATGCTGCGATTGTCACCAACACTTAGCCTACACTCGCAACCATATAAGCCTATGGGTGCGAGTGAGACAATGTACATCACTCGGATATCATCCGAGTGATGTGCGATATACGCAGAACCCAGCAATGGAGGAGATAGAGAAATTAATTTCTCTGCTTCCTCCACAGCTGTGCTCCGATCCGCTCTGTGCGAGAGGCTGGGAGCACAGTAGCATGACACTCGGCTCCCGCACGAAGCAGTGCAGGAGCCGAGGGTCATTAGCATATCGTATCGGATGCCATACGCTAGTGTGACTCCAGCCTAAGATAAACAACACAACCACAAATTTTATTAGTATAAAGGTAAAATGAAACACATGCCGAAAAAAAGGAGCAGAGTATTCCTAAAAAATTGGTCCAATACATACCTAAGATATAAACAAATATATAAATTCAACTATAAGTATAGAAGTTTGAAAGTATAATAAATCCCCTAGTCTAAAAGCTTAGTGGACCTGATGATACTGGGTAAGTAAGTAGTACTTACATCTTAAGGCCGGTTTCACACGTCAGTGGCTCCAGTACGTGTAGTGACAGTTTCCTCATGTACCGGAGACACTGACACATGTAGACACATTAAAATCAATGTGTCTCTGCACATGTCAGCGTGTTTTCACGGACCGTGTGTCCGTGTGGATAACACGGAGACATGTCAGTTTTCGTGGGAGCGCACGGTCCGCAAAAATGCTGAATACGTGCACACGGAGAACTGTTCACACAGTCCTTCGTGCACACGGATGGCACGGACAGCTACAGTAAGCGCTGTCCCACTGCCTGTGGTGCTGAAGCTCCCTGACATAATTCTCCCTGCTCTGCCGGCAACAGCGAGCAGAGAGAATCAATGAAAATCCCGACGTTGGGTCCCGCTTAGGTTTTCAACCAACCCGGCAAAACTATACAGCTGGGGGCTGCTATTATCAGGCCGGAAAGGGGCCTATTAGATGCGCCTATTCTGGAGCTTTGTCGGGTTGTTCCCACTTGCCCTGTAGCGGTGGCAGGTGGGGTTCATAATGGATTAATGCCACCTTGCTATTGTAAGGTGGCGTTAAACCAGGCTTAGTAATGAATAGGTGTCAATAAGACACCTATTCATTACTAATCCTATAGTAAAGAAAGGGTTAAATAAGCACACACACAGTAACAATAAAGTCTTTTAATGAATGAATACACTACGCAGGTTTTAATTCTTTATTATATTGCCATTCCTTTATGATGCCCTCGTTCTCTTGTAAAAAATATAA
>VIAB01021396.1:35141-45386 GCA_009801035.1 Oophaga pumilio
AAGTTAGGGTTAGGGTTGGGGCTAAAGTTAGGGATAGGGTTAGGCTTGGGGCTAGAGCTGGGGTTAGGGTTTGGATTATGGGTGTGTTAGGGTTATGGTTAGGGTTGGGATTAGGGTTAAGGGTGTATTAGGGTTAAGGTTATGGTTTGGGTTGGGATTAGGGGTGTGTTGGGGTTAGGGTTGTAGTTAGAATTGGGGGATTTCCACTGTTTAGGCACATCAGGGGCTCTCCAAACGCGACATGGCGTCTGATCTCAATTCCATCCAATTTTGGTTGGAAAATGTCAAATGGTGCTCCTTTTCCAAGCTCTGCCGTGCACCCAAACAGTGGTTCCCACCCACATATGGGGTATCAGCGTACTCAGGACAAATTGGTCAACAACCTTTGGGGTCAAATTTCTCCTCTTACTCTTGGGAAAATAAAAAATTGGGGACTAAAAGATCATGTTTGTGGAAAAAATATGATTTTTCTTCATGGCTCTACATTATAAACTTGTGTGAAGCATATGGGTGCAAAGTGCTCACCACATATCTAGATAAGTTACTTAGGGGGTGTAGTTTCTAAAATGGTGTCTCTTGTGGGGGTTTTCCACTGTTTAGGCACATCAGGGGCTCTCCAAACGCGACATGGTTTCCGATCTCAATTCCAGCCAATTTTGGTTTGAAAAAGTCAAACGGCGATCCTTCCCTTCCGAGCCCTGCCGTGCACCCAAACAGTGGTTTTCCCCCACATATGGGGTATCGGAATACTCAGGAGAAATTGTACAACAACTTTTTATGTCAATTTTCTCCTTTTACCCTTGTGAAATAAAGAAATTGTTTGTAAATATAATTCTGACTAAAAAGTTAAATGTTCATTTTTTTCTTCCACATTTCAAAAATTCCTGTGAAGCACCTGAAGGGTTAATAAACTTCTTGAATGTTGTTTTGAGTACCTTGAGGGGTGCAGTTTTTAGAATGGTGTCACTTTTGGGCATTTTCTGCCATATAGATCCCTCAAAGTGACTTCAAATGTGAGGTGGTCCCTATAAAAAATGGTTTTGTAAATTTTGTTGTAAAAATGAGAAATCACTGGTCAAATTTTAACCCTTATAACTTCCTAACAAAAAAAATTGTTTCCACAATTGTGCTGATGTAAAGTAGAGATGTGGGAAATGTTTAGTAACTATTTTTGTGACATATTTCTCTGTTTCAAAATTTCAAAATTTTCGCCATTTTTCCTTTTTTTCATAAATAAATGCAAATTTGATAATGGGGGGTTGGGTTGTGTATAAGAGGTATGTCTCAAATCTGTATGTTAAAACTGTTTGTGCCTTGTCTCAATTTTGTAAGTTAAAACTGTTTAATAAAAATAATCTGATTTAAAAAAAAATAAATGCAAGTTATATCGAAGAAATTTTACCACTAACATGAAGTACAATATGCCACGAGAAAACAGTCTCAGAATTGTCAAGATCCGTTGAAGAGTTCCAGAGTTATAACCTCATAAAGGGGCAGTGGTCAGAATTGTAAAAATTGGCCCGGTCATTAATGTGCAAACCACCCTTTGGGGTTAAGGGGTTAAACAAGACTAATACCAAATTTTTCAGATTATAAGACATACTTTTATTCCACCAAATTTGGGAGGAAAATGGGGGTGCATCTTATAATCCGAAGTGAGCTTACTAGTGGGTCGGCGGAAGTAAAGCAGGGTCACAAGAGGTAGGGTCATTGCTTCAGGAGGTCTTCGGCGGCAGGGTGTGTTGATGTTGCGATGCCTGGGCTCTCATTAA
The DNA here is from genome assembly GCA_009801035.1 of Oophaga pumilio. NCBI lineage: Eukaryota > Metazoa > Chordata > Amphibia > Anura > Dendrobatidae > Oophaga > Oophaga pumilio. The sequence continues at coordinate 36,914 of VIAB01021396.1, forward strand.
ATGTCAGCACCCATTCAGTTACCTGTGGTGGGATTCAGGAAAATTGACAGAGTTGGTGCATGCACAAATTGAGATCTTGGGAGACGAGCTCTCGTTTCCCGTGATCTCAATCTGCGCATGTACCGCCTCCAACGTGCCATTTTCCCAAAGCCCACCACGGGGAACTGAATGGGAAAGGAGACTCTGCTCACCAGTGGCAACATCTAATGAGAGCCCAGGCACTGCAGCATTGCCCCACTCCTGCCACCGTCGGCATCCTGAAGTAGCCACCCTGCCTCCTGTGACCACGCTCCGCCGTCTCCCAGGTAAGCTACCGCTAAAACAGATTACAAGAATCACCACCATTTTATTTAAAACAAAAATTATCCTATTTTCCTCCACAAAATTTGGGGTGTGTCTTATAACTTGCAATATATGCTATGAAGCTGATTCACGGTCATTTAACAGCTGTGTCTTACATTACATGAGTGATATCTATTTTAAATTCTACAATAGGTCAGAAACCGGACAGTATAGTCCTCCTTACAGTATTATGGGCACCACATAGTGCCGCATACAGAATATTGAGCCCCATATATTACTCCATACAGAATAAAGAGACCCATAAATTGCTCCGTACAGAATAATGACCACAATATATTGTTCCATACAAAATAATGAGCCCCATATATTGCTCCATACAGAATAATGAGCCCCATATATTGTTTCATACCGAATAATGAGCCCATTATATTGTTCTATACAAAATAATGAGCCCCAGATATTGCTCCATATAGAATAATGAGCCCCATATATTGCTCCATACATTATATAACAGGCCCCATATATTGCTCCATACATAATGGGTCCCATATGATGTTCCATACAGTATATGATGGGCTCCATATAATGCTCCAGTATATGATGGTGGGTCCTATATATTGATCCATATATAGTGGGCCTCATATAATGTTTCATACAGTATATGATGGGCCCCATATATTTCTCCATACAGAATAGGCCCCATATGATGTTCAATATATAATTGGCCCTATATAATGCTTCAGTGTATGATGGGCACCATATATGATGCTCCAGTGTATGATGGGCCCATATAATGCTCCATATATAATGGGACTCATATGATGCTCCAGTGTATAATGGGCTCCATACATGATATCCCAGTGTATAATAGGCCCATATATGATGCTCCAGTATGATGGGCCCCAGATATGATGCTCTAGTGTTGAATGGGCCCATATATAACAACTCCAGTGTATAATGGGCCCATATATGATGTTCCAATGTATAATGGGCCCCATATATGATGCTCCAGTGTATAATGACCCCATATATGATGCTCCAGTGTATGATGGGCCCATATATGATACTCTAGTGTATGATGATCCCCACATATGAAGCTCCATATATGATGGCACCATATAATGTTCCATATATAACGGGCCCATATATGATGCTCCAGTGTATAATGGGCCCCATATATGATATTGCACTCTATGATGGGCCTCATATGTTATGTTACATATGTAGTGGGCCCATATATGATGCTCAAGTGTATGATGGGCCCCATATATTCCTCCAAACATAAAAAAATACTCACCTCTGTTTGCCACTGCTCTGCTCATGACTCTCCCTGCTCCACCGTGTCGCAGTCTTCCAGTTCTCTGCACTGTGACTGTTCAGTCAGAGGGCAAAGAGACGTGATGTCATCGCGCCCTCTGATCTGAACGTCACAGTCAGAACAGTCATAACACGAGGAAGATGCCACAGAGGTGGAAAGGGGAGAGGTAAGTGCCAAGACCCTGATAAAGCAGGAGGGCCCACTCGTGGGGGCCAGCACTGGCACAGGTACCGGGCCTCCATAGAGTGTGGTGTCCCGAATGGCAAGTGGGCCCCCCTGCTTGCTCAGGGCCCCGGCCCATGGCCGGGTGCGGCCCATGGCCGGGTGCTGCCGCTGGCCCTGGTTCACATGTTTATTTTTTTTCGCCAATTGTCCACCAAATTTTTAAAAAAAGGCATGTCCAACTTTACCACATCTTTCAGCTGCCATGTGTCACTTACAAGAAATGTACTCCAGTCAGGCCCTGGTGTAAACTTCTGTTATAATTAATTTCATTTTTGGACAAAATTTTGATAAATTTGTTCCTGGCACTCATCATGCCCCATCCTCGCCAAACTCTGCCCCTTTTCAAAAAAGTTGGTGAAGCTGGCTAGGCTAGGGCAGGCGTAAAAATGCCAAAAGATGAACATTTTGCAACAATTTACAACAATTTTTGCAGTAACTTTTTCATCCTCTCTTGACTTAACTACAAAAATGTCTGCCTAGTATACTGCCATATTGTGGTAGGTGTGAAGTAAACTGCACCTGTCTTTCTATCACTTGGTGACAAGTAATCACTTCACCAAAAATCAGTCTGTTTTCACCTTACTAGAAATGTAAAACTTCATTAAACACCAGCTCCAGTACAGAAATGCAACATTCATTGTATATATTACTTTGCTTGTGTAATCAAGAAAGGGTAATTTTATTTTAAAGGACAAGGGAAATGGCACATTTGCTTAAACTGTCAAAGATGCATGATCTGTATTAGTTTTGGTAAGCAATTTCCTACTATATTAGCATAAACCTAATTGCAAGTGAATATATCAATATATTAGATCAAAGTCATTCTTCCAGCTTTAAAGTTCAGAAACTAAACTTTAAAAAAATACTGTTCGTTTGGTATACCACAATATTACAGGAACATCCATTAACTTGGCATGACGGCTTGGGGCAATATTGTAACTAAGGTTTCTATTGCTTTGTATATGGAGGCATGTTGTTCTCACTTGAGTCAACCATGTATTTTGTACATTACTCTATGTACAGGATACAATGATTGACTTATTTGCTAGGCATATGCTTTATTACAGAATAATACCCTTTACTATTGCTAGTAGTGATTGGAACATTGGGATGGGTTGGTAAATTATTTTGCCATGTTTGTACCTCACTTTTGGCAAAGTTATGAGAAAGATAGATGTATTGATTCTCCCATTACAAGGTATGGACCAGCACCTCAACAAAACGGTCAAACAGGCAAATTGTTTTGACCACACTGAATTCTGGCAAAGATGAGTGATAAAATAACGGCGCAGTCAGACGACTGTATAACATGGACGACTATCACATCGCAATGCTCAAAAAGGCAGTCGGCTCTCCAGACCAGAGTGTGACAGCAGCATAGAAACACATGCTGTCAGGCTTGGGTCAGGAGAGCAACTGGCCAGTACGAGCATTGCATGTTTGGCCTGATCCAAGCAAAAATAGTCTTGGCTCGGCATCCGCTATTAATAGAAGGACACTATATTCATTATCATTTATTGATCTAGAACCATGTTTAGGCAGTGAGCACTTTATCTATTTACATGTGTAAAATTGGGCACCCACTGAGATATTGCCAGATAAAGGCTACAGGGTCAGGTTCAGAGACTTTGTATTGCACGTAAGCACTTTAACGGGAGTTTGTGATGGCTTGGTGAGGGATTACCTTTTAGGTTCAAGCAGGGTGAGTCCATGTAGAGTGGGGGCGCCATTAGGTTTACCATAGGGTGCCAACCTCCGCTGGTAGGTAGGGAAACGGAGGATTATTTTCTCTTCCCATAGATTTGTTTTTCATGATAAATATATGTAATTTAGCCCAGATATGTGATCCTGATCTGACCTACTCACCTATATGTCTATAGGCTGGAGCGTTTTAGAACTAATACAATAAAAGCTAAATCTTATAGTTTCTGTGCCTTTTTTCTTGGATCTATACCTATCAGACCTCATGTATTTTCTTGGTTTCTACAAAAATCCCAGTGGCAAGATGTGGAGAGCTCATAGAGACTTATCCAAAGCGACGTGCAGCTGTAACTGCCGCAAAAAGAGGTTCTACAAAAGTACTGACTTTATGGGGGCGAATAGTTATGCACACTGGAGTTTTTAGTTATTTTGTTCTATTTGTTGCTTGCTTCATGATAAAAAGAAATAAAGCAATTAGTGGGAACAAATTGATGATGTATGCCACTGAATGGTATAGAAAAATGCAAATTTTATTTAATCAAAAGTTACAAAATATGTAAGCAATAATTTGCTGAAGGCAACAAGATATACATGTATTAAAATTTGCTATAACTAGCAAAGTGAAAAAGAGAGGAACGTTGTATCCATAGGAGTAATCCACTATTGGCAACCGCTTGAAAACACAAAATGCAATAAACAAGTAAAAGATCTAATGTGATGCCCATAGGTCTGAGTATCGAGGGCCCATATGAACTAGGCTCCCCCAGTAATACCGCATAGCACATGAGGCAAAATACAGATCAAACATAATGGTTGTTAGCAGAAAACATACCTAACAGCAGCCAACGGAAAACTTCCTCGGACGTCCCTCTGCCCCGACGCGCGTTTCGCACTGCTTCTTCGGGAGGCGTGTCGGGGCAGGGGGTAGCCCGGTATATATAGAATAGAAAACATGTGCAACACCTGTGAAATGAAATCAGCTACTTGATTATTGATCGCCGTCATCCTGAAGGTCCTTGCATTGTTACCAAGGAAGTCACGGCGCATGCCCGGTCACGTGGGGTCCGTGACTTCCTTGGTAACAATGCAAGGACCTTCAGGATGACGGCGATCAATAACCAAGTAGCTGATTTCATTTCACAGGTGTTGCACATGTTTTCTATTCTATATATACCGGGCTACCCCCTGCCCCGACACGCCTCCCGAAGAAGCAGTGCGAAACGCGCGTCGGGGCAGAGGGACGTCCGAGGAAGTTTTCCGTTGGCTGCTGTTAGGTATGTTTTCTGCTAACAACCATTATGTTTGATCTGTATTTTGCCTCATGTGCTATGCGGTATTACTGGGGGAGCCTAGTTCATATGGGCCCTCGATACTCAGACCTATGGGCATCACATTAGATCTTTTACTTGTTTATTGCATTTTGTGTTTTCAAGCGGTTGCCAATAGTGGATTACTCCTATGGATACAACGTTCCTCTCTTTTTCACTTTGCTAGTTATAGCAAATTTTAATACATGTATATCTTGTTGCCTTCAGCAAATTATTGCTTACATATTTTGTAACTTTTGATTAAATAAAATTTGCATTTTTCTATACCATTCAGTGGCATACATCATCAATTTGTTCCCACTAATTGCTTTAGTTCTTCATTGTGGTATATTTTCCCCTTTTGGGGATGTTTATTTCTCAGTGGGCATTATATGTGATTATATGATAAAAAGAAAAACAAATGTTCACAGTTGTAGGCATGTTCTTTACAAGAACTGATGCAAATCCTCAAAAAAGCTGTGAAATTTCAGGTTGTGAGGTAGCAAAACACGAAAAATGTCAAGGGGGGTGAATACTTTTGCAAGACACTATTAGTCAAAGGTCTTATAATAGTATATGCATTATATTTCATTTTCTCTCACTGAGTTTTTCTCAGAAGAGATAAGTCTTCATGTAGACATCAGATGAGAGATGTATCTTTTACAATAGTAATGACAAACTGATTTTCCTGCTTTATAGACTGGCATGAGGACAGACAAATTGGCCAAAATCTAGAATTATAATAATCATTCATTACCAACATGCTAAGATTATTAGATATAAAACTGTGATAAAGGAATACCAGGAGAAGTATTTTTCAGGGGTTACCTAATGATTATACAGAAAAAAAATCACTGTATTATATCAGATCAACCTTAAAAAAAAGAAAAATATAGTCATTTAAAGTGTTGGCTCTTCTTGATGTATGAAGAAAACACCATGGTCCAAAATACGTTATATTTGTGTTGGAAAAAAAGAAGCAAGAAGAAATTGAGATGCAGCTCGCTATGCCAGGTGCGGAGAAATTTGTGGTTTTGTACCTTATGAAAAACACAAAAGGACAGATGCTTTTCAGTTGAAATAAAGCGCTGTGTCTCTATAATCCTGTTTCTTATCCAGCTGTAAATATAAAAAAGAAAGTCCAGGATCTAATGCAGTTTGGAAACTTGTTTATCCAGCACTGTTCAAACCTTATATTAAGAGTGAAAAAAAATGGTGCCGCAGATAAACTAATTTCCACCTGTTTCTGCCGACTGCATACAGCCTAACTCAATTTGGATTGATCGGATTATGTGTTCAGACTTACTTCTCTGGCACACGCTACTACAGCCATTTGGGTAATTTTGCAAACTCTCTGTGAGATGAAATAATGGCACGGCGGCTTTTAATTGTGTTCTTTATTTTCATTTGTCTTTTTGGTTTGGAAATGCCTATTGCTCTGCACAACTCATCACCGAAACAAAGACAAACCGGGGCTGGAATTAATAAATAACCATCGTGTTAAAGTATCAATAAACAGCTGTCAATTTCTTCATAGAGACCGGCACAATCATGTCATTTCTGATGTATCATAAATTGCACAATAGCTTTAATCAGCCCAAAATGGCATTTTCAGTCTGGCAGAATGGTGCGGAAACAACACATGCAGGGATTTATTTTACTACTTACAACTGTGTATTTACATTTTTCTATGAAGTTAGGATGTAGGGAAATGTGCCTCCTTTATTAATACAGACCACACAGCTTTATCACTTAAAGACACTCAGTCACCAAGTGTTTGCTATGTAATCTGAGTGCAGTATGATGTTTGGGCTGATACACTGACTTCAACAATGTGTCACTTATGTGTCTGTATGCTGTTATTCTGATACAATCACTGTTTTCTCTGCTGCAGATCTGGCAGTGCTCTGAATGCTGAGCCCTGTATAACCACGCCCACACTACTGTTTGGCAGCTTTTTGTTTACACTGTGCATAGGCAGTAATCTGGTGATGAGTGGTGCTGGAGTGGTTGCACAGAGCAGTTTACTAAGAGACACAATATACCTAGTCGTATATAGTGATAAATATCCTGATAATAAATCAATGATTTTCTTGAAACAATAACACACAGCCTAGTAAGCGACACACTACTGGATTCAGAGTCTAGGCCCCTACCTCATGCTGTGCTTATATTATATAGCAAATACCCACTGACCGATTCCCTTTAATGGTGCACTTTACCAGCATAAAGACAAAATAAGTAGAAGTCTGGGCTCCCATGATTTGGGGACATTGTATACAATGTGCAGCTGTTCCTAAACTGTGCTGATCGATGATAGTTGATAGCGTGACAGTTTTGTGTTAAATATATACCAGAAAATATTACACTAGTGATCCCTGACATTTTTTGGACTTGACAGCCACATTCAATTTTAGGAGATGGTCAAAAGCCACATTAAGTGCCCATCTTACATTGCTCCTCAGTAATGACACTCACCACCATGACCGGTGTGATGATAGCCAAAACTTCACCAAAAAAAGCAAACTGAGATCTTGTAACCCTCTCTCATATACGCAGTACACTTACATCCAAAGAATCCCACTTTCTCCCCATCCGGTATACGTGAATCAGGAATACTCACCATACTAATGTGTCCAGCTTCAAGCCCCCCACTATCAGTATCATCATATCTCCAGCTTACAGTATTTATTTTTCTGCTACGTCCCCCTGCCAGTATGTGCACATCCAGATCTGCTGTTCTGTGTGAAGCTGCTCAAAAGGTAACGCACGAAAACTTGCTCTTCAAAGCTGGTCCTAGTACTGATGCTAACGCACCAAGCAGGCAGACAGCCAGCGGTGAGTCACAACATGGGTCCACGAGTCACATGTGGCTCCCCAGCCACAGGTTAGGGGAGCCTAATCTTCCACTTGCATAGCTCGAGATATCGAGGACAAACATGAAATATGGTGGTGATACATTTTGTCACAGACACAAAACAATGATTCAAAACAAAGAAGAACACCATTGCATTCACCAATCTTGTGTGCGGATTTATTGTGTAGGTCGTATAAAAACAGGCAAAGTCACACAGTGCAGTAAAAGGCGACAGCCATTTCCCAGTATAATGTGCTTCCACTGGCCTTCTGCCTTGAGGGAGCGTTATTACATATACACTTGTTTAACAAATGCCCTCTAGTGGTTACAACAGTGAAACACATCCAAAAATCCAGTATATCAGATGGCAAATTACATTTACCAAAAAATGCAATGGACAGAAAAAGATTGAAAATAGTTAGTGTATCACACATCGGATACGACTTTATTAAAGAAGCCCGACAACAATTTTATTTCAAAAACAGTCCTAATCACTTATGTAATAATGTATAAATGTATTGCTATTCTTACCAATTAACATCTTCTCTGGTTTCCAGCGCCGTTCTGGTCCCAAGTGAGTGCTCCTCTTTTTTGCCGGCTCTCACAGGGCCTGCTGTGGACCTACTTCCTTTAATGTAAACCTATGGAGCCTCAGAACGAGGTACCATAGACTTATAGGGAGAGAGTGACTTCCATCTCACACAAACCCCAGTGTGATCCGCTAAGGCTGGAGTCACACTGGCGACAAAATCGGACGACTGC
>VIAB01021398.1:33226-47842 GCA_009801035.1 Oophaga pumilio
TATTCGCAAAGAATAGGTCGCCCGCTCCATCGTAGGGATCGAGTTTATTCACCCCCCCGCACTATTTCTGAGTTGCAGACCCATAACATAAAGCAGAAACATACAAAGTAACTCCGGTGAAACAAGGTACAAACATACCGGCGTAACACAAACATTACTGGCACTGTCATCATTGGGACTCACATTCTAAATTTACTGTCTGTATGTCTTTGTAGTGTGGCTATAAAAATAATTACTGGGAGTAAACCTTGCCAAACACAGGTAGAACATACAAACTCTTTGCAGATGCTGTCCTTGGAGGGGCTGTGACACAAGACCACAGCACTGCAAGACTGCTAATGTTTTTGCATTGACAACTGAACATTTCTGTGGTTGGAAGGCTATCACTGCCATGCAAACTGTGTGCCTCACTGCTGTGTTGGGGAAAACCATTGTCAAGATTGTCTTCCAGCATGTTTTGATACTGCAGCATGGGCGTGTCCCTTTCCAGGGAAGGAAGCACACTGGCAACCCAGAAGTCAGCACTATTTAGAATCATAACTATACGGTTAACAATCATGTTGCAGATAGTGCTGCAAGAAAGCACTCATGGGTCGATCTATTTCATGAGGTCCAATTTCACAGTGTGTTGGTGGTGTTATAACACTCAAGCTTTCTTCCTCCATCCCCTCCTGACAACCATGGACAACACAGAGGGAATCATTATGGTCTTCATCTCCTAACTGTTGCGCGTCCATCACCTCTTCCTTTTCTTCCTTTTCATGGTCCTTCTCCATTTGTTCCTCCCATGGCAAACTTCTGTGAGACGGCAGACCTGAACTTATAGATATTGTTAACCCTAAAGGTATCCTCCTCTGCTTCACCCTCTTCTCCCAGGACCATCAACACCACCTGCTCACCCACACTATTTAAAGTGTGCTCCAGCATGTACATAACAGTAATAGGGATGCTGATGATGACATCATCACTGCTAACCATCTTGGTAGCCATTAAGAAAATGTACAGAAGTGTGCAGAGGTCCTTCATCTGTATCCAGTACCCAAGTGTGAATTGCAGCACGTCCATACTGCATTGTGCCAAGCTATGAAAAGTCATCTTGCACCAGGTCTCGGAACTGCTGCCAGAGTTGCTGCAACAGGTGCAGACTTTGATTCCACAGTGTGGTCATATCGCATGTCAACCGGTTAACTGGTAGCCGGAAAGATCATTATACCAACTGAAGTGGAATAGTGGAAGTCAGCACGACAGTGGTTTCTGCAGCAGTGCATCCAGGCTGGGACAGTGGCAGAGGAATTGCTGTACCATCACCTTGAGGATGCAAGCCATGCAAGCCACGTGTGTAAGGTTGGCCCGGTGTACGGTCACCACCAAGTTTGCACCGTTATAGCAAACGGCCTTCCCTAGCTCCAGGTTGAGTGTAGACAGCCATTAATCAAACTCGCCATGGATAGCTGTCCACAACTGTTGATCGGTATGACTGCTATCCTCAAGGCATATCAATGTAAACACTGCCTGATTACGGTGAGCCATGGCTGCGCAGTACGGAGGTGGGGGATGGATTCTCTCTGCAGTTTTGGAACATGTGTTCAATTAAGGCAGAGGTTGAGGGTGCAGGTGGAGGCCCTAGAGGAGGTGGAGGAGTCAGATGTACTGCAGGAACTGTTACATACAGAGATTTGTTCCACAATCCCTGGGGATTCCAAGACTTGGTGTCTAGTGACACCTTGGTTATTTCTCCAACCCAAGCTGTTTAGTGGTTTAGTTCTCCAATCCCTGTTGTCTATTAGTTTAGTTCTCCATGTTCTGGTGTTAATTTGTTTAGTTCTGCATTCATAGCTGTTTAGTAGTTATCCATCTTATGGTGTGTAGTGGTATATTTCTCCATCATCCCCAAGCACCCTTCAAGCCTTGGGGATTGCAAGACTTGTGGAGCAGCCCCTTTCCTGACTGCCCCTACAACCACCAGAGTCACCCAGTGCTCAGTCATCTAGAATTAGCTCCCCTGTCCATCCTTGATTGTCCAGGTGTCATTGTTAAAATGCACCCTGGCAGACATAGAATTTTTCTGGGAATGGGTGGTGTTGTTTGCGACTTGTTGCTGTGGCGCAGGCACATCTTTCTTACAGAAGTAGTGGTGACTGGGCAACTGGTACTGGGGGGACTGCAATGGCCATCAGATTTCGGAAACCGTCTGCATCCATAAGGCGTAAAGGCTGCATTTCTGTGGCCAACAGATTAGAGTGGCCATGAAATAATCACAGAGATCACAGGCCACGAGTCATACATAACAAAGCACTGTCATCTTTGTAGCGAATATCTCTCAGCTGGCCCCTATAGTCCAAACAATTACATGATTGGGCACTGAACCATCCGAGGAGGTTGCAGGCTGTTCACAATAATTAGTTCTCAGAAAAGTAATAGGAACCGTACGGCTTATCCACGTCCAGATTAGAACACATGGAATATGTGTATATCCAGTCGTACGATCACTGCTAACTCCACGATAACCCTACTCTCCTCGCTGCCAACAACAATCCTGTTTTAACCCAATAAATAAATACAGACCGATAGGACACCATTCTTCTTTTGAGGTTCACACCATCAGTCTTTTCCATCCCCTCTCCCTCAGAGTACCAGTCATATACCGGCCCCCAGGCTCACCCATCCACTTCCTTGACCAATCTTATGCATTGCTGGCACTCTTCAACAGCTCCACCTCCCCAACCGCATCCCAGCTTCTACCTCTAGCCAATTCTCGTGGCCTCTCACAACTTTCAAACTCTGAGACACACAAAGACGGTAACATGCCTAATCTGGAATTTGTCCGAATCAATTCAATTTCCTACCTCGATGACTCACTTCTTACCCTTTGTCCCCCATGAAATTAGGAGTATAATCACAACTTAGACATTTTTAGGTGTTTAGGGCCTCCTATCACATTCCCTAATCAAAGTTATATATATATATATATAGCTTATTCTCTACTTCTTTCAACATAATTCGCCATCAAACTCAACCGTACCCAAAAGGCTCATGCAGCCTTTATCTACCCCCATTTCCTCAAGATGGTTGTACCATCATTGTAAATAAGCACCTGTAATTACTGCCACCCCCACCTCATTGTAGAATGTAAGCTCTGAAGAGCAGGGTCATCATTATTTTTGTTTTATTTGTTCGATTATCTTAAACTTGGTAACTTTTGACTGTTTTATATGAATTGCTGATTTTTAATGTGTTTGTGATACATAAATAAAGGTTTTTATTACTAGTAGATTGAAGATGGTGACTTTCAAGCTGGTAGCTTTGCCATGCGTAGGAGGAAAGAATCTTTTACGTGAGCATAATTAGACAAACAAGGGTTTGCTGCTGTGCTGACACTGGGTGGAATAGGGTGAACACAACAAGCTGCTGGACTGTAAAAGAGGTGAAGGTGGAGATATTACAGTGGTTTGAGAAAGATGGGGTGTGCTTGGTATGTAAGATCAGTCGAAAACAGCAGGCATGTCCAATTCCATATCAGCTGACAGGTTGTCAGTCACCCCAACTTTAGGGGGTAAACAAGTGGAGGTTCTTCAGCCGGAGACCTGTGTGACCACACTTGCCACGGTGAGGGAGGAAGAAGAATCAGAAGATGCTGTTGATGAGGTGGACAGTGGTTGGCGATGCCCGCTAGTCTGCATTTTGGCACAGTGACATTCTAAGATTAACACATGTTGATCGCGCATGTGCCAGTTCATGCATGTGGTACTGAAATTATATCTTTTTGACTATACTATGTCTTTTTTTTAGAATTTGACAGATAGCATGATTTTTTAGATTTTTGCTGGTCTGAACAAAAGACCCAAGATAGGCAACTGCAGAACCGCGAATGCTGCTGTTCACTGCCAGAGTTGGGACTCAGGATGTATTGGTTGTTGTGGTTGCATAACTCGGTGTCTATGTAACCTCCTCGTCTTCCTCCACCTCCTCTGCTGAGCTACTCAGCTGCATGCCTGTGGGTTTACACAAAGTATGATCTACTACCTCATCATCACCCTCTCTGTTATCCCATTCCTCGCCATGAAAGTCACCCTCCTACTCTTCCTGTCTTGACAGCACAGTACAGTCCACGGGCACCTCAAGTATCTGAGTCTCGTCACAAATAGATCACCTTCACCCAACGGGGTTAATGTCTGTTCACGAGGGTTTGGTTTATGCTTGGACCAAACTTCAACCGGCCATGGATCAAAGTGAGAAAAAAATTTGGCCGTCGGTGCAGAGGATTTTCTCCTCTTGACTCTGTGAATCTTTAGAGTACACTTCCTATGCCCATAGCATACAATGTGTGAAGAGATCTGCATACTGAGTCATCTGTGGCTCACAACAGTCAGTAAGTCCTTTGGAGAGTTGTGATGTGGGGAAAAAAAGGGTCACTTGGGTGCCACCACTGAGGACTGTACTGTGTGTGATGTTAAGGTGGAGGAAAAGGAGCAGAGGCAACTTGATGCAGCGCTTTCCATCTAGTTGAGCACATGTTCTTTCTGGCCCTCATCTACAAAGAGTGCCATTGTACGACTGCTAAAGAAAGGCAATGGAGTTGCCCGTCTAGTAACAGAAGTTGTAAAAATGCTGCGCAATTGCTCACTGTAGCAAAACAAACCAACTTCTCATCCCTCATTATCATACCTGTCTCACAACCCTAAACAGCTATTTAGTACTTTTAATTCTTTCCTGCATCCACCAGCACTCCTGCCTCTCCTCTCATCTCAGCTGAATACTTTGCTTCACCACCTGTGAACTTGACACAGTAACGTCCCACCTTATTCCAAACTTTACCACATCTTCATCACAAGCCTAACCCACCTCTTCAACCTGTCACTAACAACTGGTGTCTTCCATCCTGATTGAAACATACCTCAATCACACCCATCCTCAAAAAGCCAACCCTTGACCCATCCTCTGTGTGTACCTATAGCCCAATATTAGTTCTCTCCTGTGCTTCCAAACTCCTGTAACAACATGTCCATTTTGAATTGTACTCCCACCTCTCCTCTTGCTCCCTCTCTGACCGCTTACAAACTGCCTTCAGTCCACACCATTCCACTGAAACTGCCCTGACTAAAGTAACCAACGACCTACTAACCGCCAAACGAAAGCAACACGAGTTTGTCCTTCTCATGGACCTAGCATCTATAATTGACACAGTGGACCATTCTCTCTTGCTACAGACTTTCGGATCTGTTGACATTACAGACTTAGCCCTTTGTTGGATCTCCTCGTACCTAACAGACAGGGCATTCAGTGTCTCCCACTCACACACCACCTCCTCATCTCGCACCCTATGTGTCGATGTCCACCAAGGTTCAGTTGTAGGGCCGGGAACTATGCTTAAAGGGCGCATGTGTGTGCTCCCTCCCTCTTAAAAGGACCACCCACATCAACCTAAGGTATTCCCAACCTATAGCTGGCTGACACCTTCTATTTAAGGCTTCTCCTCCAATATGGAGGTGCCTGAGCTACGTTGTTAGTTTGCCTTGCATGCTTGCTAGTTGTCAGGTTCCCCAGGTCCGCCTGTCTGCTTGTCTACCCTGTACCCATCTGCTCTTATCTATCTGTACTCTTCTGTCCATCAGCCAGTCCAGAAAGCACCTGCCATAGCCCATCTGTCTAGCACCCAGTCCAGCCCGCACCTGCCAGTGCTTTTCTGTTCCTCAGCTGGTCCCATCTGCACCCATGGTAGAGTCCCTACAGTGCCTGCCTGCATTTTTCATCCCTCCTTCAAGCCATTAGGTCAGCCATGGAGAAGTACTTGGTGCTACCTCTTTGTCCCTCCTTGGGTTGTAGTTTTTTCCTGCTGCCACTTGCCTAAGTAGGGATTTGGTAAGCCACCTAGTTAAGCCCCTTCCAGACTTTCAGAGGGATACGAAACAGTGATTCCACCATGTTGCCCATTATAATCTCCATCTGCTGGGTTGGCTGTAGTGAAGTAGGTGTCGGTCCCCCATATACTAGTTCTATTCTATTGCAATTGATGCCACTTTTTTGGTGTCTTCCACTAATTTTTATAAAAGTGTAGACTCCTGGTTGGGTCTCCTTCATGCGTGTTGCCTGTAGGCCTCTAAGACCGTCAGGCTTCCACTTCCTTGGAGTCAACTACCTGTATTACTATCCTTAGATTTTTTGACAATAGTAGTGTACGAAATTTACATGATATTTGTGCCACCTGAGTGTGGCTGTGCATGAAAGCAGGTTGAACTGTTGCATGGGGTATCAGCGACCCAAGCACAGGAGGCTTACACCGATCCCTCACCCTCGTCTTACTGTGACGTTCAGTTGAAAGCTGTAAATGCTGTCCCAGACCCGATACCTCATGCCTGGTTGATTGCTGCAGTGCCATGCCACAATTTGTACTGTGGGTGAATTGAGGCCACTTTCCTGGTGTCTGTCCCTCATTTGATGTGTTTTGGCAGCATTTGGGGCGTTATAAGGAGTTGTGAATCCGTTTTTTTTGCCTCCCATTGACCTCAATGGCGTTTGGTTATGTTCAGTGAATATTTGACGAATTAGTCGTCGAATATTGCAAATTCAGTGATCGTAATCCCAACCGAACATTGAAATATTCGCTCATCTCTAGTTAGGATTAGCTTGCATTTCATTTATGACTTCAAACTGATCCCTACTGAGATTTTTTTATGTGTAACTGTGTTTAATATATTTATTGAGAATTTTCAAGACATGCTCAACACAAGGGTTTGAAACAAATCTAGGGCTGGAATCCTGGATTGCAGCGGGTAAAAGGTGATTTTTTCACATTTTGACAATAATATCAGAATTAGTTATGAAAGGGATAACTCATTTCCATTATGAAATTGTTGTAAAGACAGCAATGCATATCGTTCACAAAATAATTTATCAAAAAATTCATTTTTGTTAGGCACAGAAAATATATCTGGAGATGACATAGATAACAATGATTCTTGATGAAAATGTCTCTTCACAGGGCAGCACAGTGGCTCAGTGGTTAGCACTGCAGCGCTGGAGTCCTGGGTTCAAATCCCACCAAGGGCAACATCTGCAAGGAGTTTGTATGTTCTCCCCGTGTTTGTGTGGGTTTCCTCTGGGTCCTCCCACATTCCAAAGACATACTGATAGTCAATCTAGATTGTGAGCCCCATTGGGGACAGCGATGATAATGCGTGCAAAGCGCTGTGGAATATGTTAGTGCTATATAAAAATAAAGATTATTATTGTTATTATTACTCTTCATGGTTAATAGACGTGCAAACTTATTTACATCTTGGTTTCCACTATTTTGGATAATAAAAATACTTATAAACGGCTTTGAACTGACCCAAGTGCAATTTTCAAAAATAATTTGTCTAATTGTCGTGATAATGGCATCAAGCTGCAAGTGATTAAAACTAAAGAGAAAAAATATTTTCTACCAGAGCATCCTGTTTTCCCCATATTCCATGGACTGCCTAAGACCCATAATAGATTAGGTTGGATGAACATTTGCAACCACTAGTTTCCAGGATTCCGGTGTACCTACTGTATAAGAGATTTTAAATAATTTTAATTGGGATTTGAATTCCTTCCTTTTTTTAATGCGATGCAATAAACCTTTACTCAGTTATTCCACGCCATTTAGCAATTCAGGAGCAGTAAATCATTTTGTCAATACCCACAATGAGGATATTTCCCATTTCAAATTTTATGGAATTGAAAAGGTGAAGTGTCCAAGCAGAGGCCGTAATTGGCAGAAATATCTAACCAAACGTGAAACTTTTTGGATATTCACTTTCAACACTAAATTTCCCAATGGCATAAAATTCCAAAATTATTTGTTTTATATTTAATAATTATATTATGTATATTGGTATATTGTTTTTTTTCTTCTGTACATATTTTATCTTTTTTGGTCTTTTATTAATTCTTTGTTAATTATTTAATGATTTATACAAAATTGTTCACGATTGGTTGTATAAATTTCGGTTTGTGGTTGGTTCCTTATTTATCTACATAAATCATTTTTTATGTCATTTCTACTACACTATGACTAAGGCCGGGGTCACACTTGCGAGTGCAATGCGAGAAACTCATGCATCAATGCCCAGCACTGCAACCGGCACTCAGACCGGAGCGTTCAGCTGCATAGAAATACATGATGTGCGAGTTTCTCACGTTGCACTTGCAAGTGTGACTCCTGCCTAAGGGTGTTTATTGTCAGAAACACATCAGATTGTAATGTTTTCTGTTGCACTTTTTTTCTTGTTTTTTAATGGATCACTAATAAAGAAAAATAATTTTTATGAATGGAAGAAACGTGCTAAAAATCTTCTTATTCACATGTTCCTGCTGTGTGTGCCAGGTGAATATGGCACCTGACGTTTGAAGATTATAGAGAAACCAAAAAGAAGTCCGAACAATCAAAGCCCTTCCCAATTAGAAAAACCAAAGCAAGAAGGAAATAGGCAAATAATACAAAAATATTTATTAAATACGGTAATTTTTCTACTGTATTGTCAATTACCGTATTTAATAAATATTTTTGTATTATTTGCCTATTTCCTTCTTGCTTTGTTTTTTTTTTTGTTTGAAGATTATACTAACGGATTGTAATATTAGCAGTGCTGGTGAGCCTTTTCCTCTCTTTTTCTGACTCTGCAGTCTAAAGCTCCATGCTGCACAGACCTATTTTTGTCTGTTACATATATACTTTTCCATCATTTTGGAGTTTTTGTGTACCATTATTTATAAATGGATTTCCAAGTTAACTTTTATTTGTAAATCACCCAGCACACTTTATTTACATTTCACTGAAGCGGTGATAAATGGTATTTTGACCTTGTCTGCATTGCTTACTAAGCCATGGAACAATGCCTAGCTAAGTTAGCACAGGTGTCCAACGATTCAAGTAATGCTACACCTGGCTCCTCTAACCTACGCTCAGGCATATACACGTACCACTCGCTAGGATAGCATAAGTCGAGCTGTGTCTGCACAGGATCATCTGAGAGGTAAGTTTGAAGTTTTTTTTAAAATAAAATTAATTAAATGACTGTGGGGAACTAAAGAGGGTAAACTGAAACTGGGGGTGGGGTACAGCAAATGAGAATGAATTGAGACTGGGGGATGGGATACAGGAAGTGATAATGAAGTGAGACAAGGGCATGGGAAACCGCAAATAATGATGAATTCAGCCTGGATGGTGGAAACAGCAAATGATTATAATTTAAGACTGGGAAATGGGGGTCAGTAAATGTTTCTGAATTGAGACTGGGGAGTGGGGAACAGAAAATGGTGTTGACTTGAGGGTGGGGTGTGAAGGAGAGCAAATGATGATGAATTGAGGGTTGTTGAAGAGCAAATGATGAATTTAAGGGGGTCCTGTTACTGTTCTGGGCAGCACTATGTTGCTTTTTTCTTCATCTGACAGTGTAGAAGTTAGGGAAAAAATGGGGAATGTACTCTGGAAGCAGTGCTCTAGATAACTATTTGTTGTTTTCTGCAGAGATGAGTCCTGGCTGGATGAAGAAAAGCAAAAATGAAAGACTTCTACTAGAGATGTCACAGGGTTCCTGTGTATAAAGACACTGGTAATCCCCGTATTGCCAGTACACTAATACTAATACTAACACTAATATACTAATACTCCTGTGTATAATGTCACCGGTGATCACTATTACCTGTACACTGACACTACATACAAAGCGCCTATATATAATGGCACTGGTGATCACTGTATTATCTGTACACTATATTCAGAGCTCCTGTGTATAATGTTACCGGTAATCACTGTATTACCTGTACACTATACACTATACACCGAGCTCCTGTGTTTAATGGCACTGGAGATCACTGTATTACCTGTTTACTGACACTATTTGCTATGTACAGAGCTCCTGTGTTTAATGGCCATGGTGATCTCTGTATTACCTGTACACTATATACAGAGCTCCTGTGTATAATGTCACTGGTGATAACTGTATTACATGTACACTGACAATATATACAGAGCGCCTGTGTATAATGTCACTGATGAGTCAGCGTGTTACCTGTACACTGACACTAAACACGGTATACTATGTAGAGAGCTCCTGTGTGTAATGGCACTTCAGGTAATATTAGTATCATGTTTGTTTTTTATTAATGATCAGTACTGTAGTATTGGACTCTCAACCTGCATGCTACAAGAGGGACAGGAGTGCATGCTGTTTAGTGATGCACAAATCTTGGAGCACGCACAGCCACAAGAATACGAAGGTAGGGAATGGCAAATTTGAGATAAGGCAATGGGATTACCAGCGTTACAAGGCGGGAAACTGTTCTGCAGAGCACCGACACTCGTGCATTTTTCCATCAAAGAGTTAGGCATTCCCCAGTTTGGGACTTTTGTAAAGAGAGTTCTGAGACTAACAAAATAGATATTTGCAACCTGTGCCATGCCAAGATCAGCAGTTGCCTGACCACTAAGAACCTAGCCACCACCAGCATGATAAGGTACATGTCATCTAAGCACCCGACTCTGTGGGCAGAACACCTGGGACCACAATTAGTGCCCTCGGGTGACACCACCACCTCTTGCCTTGTGCTAGGTGCTTCTCAATCCTGTGTCCAAAACACTGGTGCAGATGCCTCCTGCCCTGCACCTATCCTTGCACATTCTGACTGACCATCATCAGGCACTTCCAAATACTCGATACAGCACTGCGCTCACATGTCACTATACCCAGGCCTTGGAACAAAAAAGAAAGTTCTCAACCATCCATCCAAATGCTAAACTTGCACATTTCAAGCCTGCTTGCCATGGAAATGTTGCCATTTTGGCTGGTAGACAAAGATGTTTTCCGTCGACTCATGGTGGCAGACATCCTTGGGCACTTGGTCCCAAGCCGCCACTTTTTCTTCAGGTGTGGAATCCTCACCTTGTACTAGCAAGTGTCCATCACCTGTGCACTTACCAACAGACCAGACAGATCTGTGGTTTTTGCCATTGAACCTCCAACCAGGCATAGCCATGTGTGATAATGGGGGTAACCTGGTACTGACTGGGGAACTTGCCAAGCTCACACATGAACCATGCTTGGCACATGTGCTCAACTTGCTAGTTCAGCAGTTTCTGAAAACATACCCAGATTTGCCAGAGCTTCTGGTCAAAATACGCCACGTCAATGCACATTTCTGCAAGTTGGCCTACAGCTGCACAGCGCATGCAAATGCCAGCTCACCAACTGGTGTTGACATCCACACTGCATATACTAGCAAGGCATTGTGGGCAGAAGAGGCCAGTTGTTAAGTATCAGCTCCAATACTCCTGTCTGTATTCTGGTCAGCCTCCACACATAACTGAAAAGTAGGCATGGATGTCTGACATTTGTGCAGTTTTCCAAGACATTGAGGGGCCACAAAGATGGTGAGCGGCGATGATGCCATAGTCAGCATGGCTATCACGCTTTTCTGCCTACTTAAACAGTCGCTGCTCACAATTAAACATGAAGCTTTGTATGCAGACCAGGTGGGGCAGGAGGAAGACATAAAACAGAGTGACTGTAGCCAGCCCAGCCTCATCTCATCTGCTCCACGCAGATTGGGTATCAATGAAGAGGTGGACTCTGAGGAGGAAGAGGAGGAACAGGAGTTGGTGGCTAGCGCAACACCGGCTATTAGCCACACAATCTTCATCTGGTCTCTCTAATGTGGATGGGCTGAGGAGAAAGAGAGTGAGGAGAAGGAGGAGGAGATGGAGAGTCATCATCATGGTTGAGACAGGGATGTGTTGGCTGTATGGAGCTTTGCAGATATGGCCAACTTTATGTACTGCTGCCTTTCCTGTGACCCTCGTGTTACGTTCATCTTGGCCAAAAAAAGAGTACCCAAGCTGCAAGGGGAACTTTGCAAACTTAACTTCCTAAGGTGGAGAAGTCTTCTAAAATGGTGCTATACCAGAAGGCCATTGTGGAAAATTTGCAAGTGTTAGAAGAGCTAAAGCCAGTAATGAAGTAAGGCTTGCAATGGAGAGCAAAAGCAGTAAAAATGATTTTAGGAGTATGTCAAATCCAAAAGAAAAGTCAAAGATGCTTTAGGTGAGGTAGTCAAAAATGATGGTGAAAAGGCCAAACTTTTTAATTCCTATTTTGCATCTGTGTTCTGTAGGAAAACAATTATAACATCGACTGATCTCCACGGTGCCATTGAAGGAATAAAAGAATCCATACTATCTACAGTATAAAAGGAGAGATGGTGAGGGAACACTTAGCTAACTTAAATGAAATATAAATTTCTAACTCACATTTAAATATCCTGGTCCAGATGAATTACATCCTAGGGAACTGAAAGAGACAGCAGAATAAATTGCAGAACCACGAGCCAGAATCTTTGAAAAATCCTGGAGAACCAGGAATGTCCCAGAAGATTAGAGAAGGGCAAATATTGTGCCTATCTTAAAAAAAGGAAAGAAGAGGGAGACCGGAAATTACAGGCCAGTGAGCCTTACTTTTATACCGGGAAATATCTTTGAACAATATATTAAACAACATGTATGCAAGTAATTTGGATAAGAATACAGTAAATAACCAGAGCCAGCATGGGTTTGTAGCAAACAAGTCACGCCAGACTAATCTAATTTCCTTCTATGATGGAGTCAGTACATGGATCAGGGAAATGTGGTAGATTTAGTATATCTCGACTTCAGCTAAGAATTCAATAAAGTGTCTTATACTATCCTTACTGAAAAAATGACTAAGTATGGGATTGACAAAGCTACGGTTAGGTGGATTCATAACTGGCTCAGTGATCGTACTCAAAAAGTGGTAATAAATGGTTGCACATCTAATTGGAAAAGTGTTTCAAGCGGGGTATCACAAGGTTCTGTCCTGGCCCAGTGTTGTTAAACATTTTTATAAATGGTATAGCTAAGGGAACTGAAGGTAAACTGATCAAGTTTGCAGGTGATGCAAAGCTAGGAGGGATAGCTGACACTAGAGAAGACAAAGAAAGGATTAAGGGTCCCGTCACACTCTTCAATGTCCCAGCGATCCCACCAACGATACGACGTGGATGGGATCGCTGGGACATCGTTAGCTGATCGCTGGTGAGCTGTCACATGGGCAGACTCACCAGCGATCAGAACCAGTGAGCACGCTGGTATCCAATGTACACATCGGGTAACTAATGGCTGCGTGGCAACTAGTTACCCGATATGTACCCTAGATAGCGGCTCTCAGCTTTTGCTGTACGCCCTGGGAGCTGGTATCCAATGTACATATCGGGTAACTAAGCACCGCGCGGCACCTAGTTTCCCGATATGTACCCTAGATACCTGCTCTCAGCGCTCTACAGCAGAAGCTGGGAGCCGGTAACCAGGGTACATATCGGGTAACTAGGTGCCACGCGGTGCTTAGTTACCTGAAATGTACATGAGATACAAGCTCCCAGCTCGCTGATCGTTGGTCTCCCGCTGTCACACGCAGCGATGCGCGCTGGCCAGCAGGAGACCAACGATGAAAAAATGGTCCAGGACATTCAACGACGATCAGCGATATCCAACAGGGGGGCTGGTCGTCACTGCGTGTCACACTAAGTGAGATCGCTGGCTAGGTCGCTGTTGCGTCACAAAATCGGTGACGCTTCAGCGATCTCGCTTAGTGTGATGGAGGCTTTAGAAGGATCTAGATAAGCTTGAACAATGGGCAGCGACTAATAGAATGGTATTTAACAGTGATAAATGCAAAATTCTACATCAGGGAAAGAAAAATGAAAATTACATTTACAGAATGGAGGAATAGAACTAAGCAACAGCACATGTGACAAATACTTGGGTATACTAATAGATCACAGGCTGCACATGAATCAATAGTGTGATGCAGCAGCAAAAAAGGCAAACAGTTCTAGGATGTATTAAGAGAAGCATAGAGTATAGATCACGTGTAATTATCCCCCTCTACTCATTCTTGGTTGGGCCATATTTGAAATACTGTGACCAATTCTGGGCACCACATTTTAAAAAAGACATTAAAAAACTGGAGCAAGTGAGAGAGCTACCGGGATGGAGAAGAGCTGGAGAAGAGCTACCAGGATTTTAAGTGGACAGCAAAGTATGTCCTATGATATGAGGAACTATTAAAGGATCTGGGAATACTTAACTTACAAAAAAGAAGGCTAAGAGGAGACTTAATAGCTGAAGGTATGTCAAGGTGAAGATGGATCATCCTTATTCTCATTTGTACATGGATACACTAGTGATAAGTGAGTATATTCATTGCTCGGGTTTTTCCGAGCATGCTCTGGTGTCCTTCGAGTATTTGGGCGTGCTCGGAGATTTAGTGTGTGTCGCTGTAGCTGCATGATTTGCGGCTGCTAGACCCCTGAATACATGCGGGGATTACCTAACAAACAGGCAAACAGTCCCTTTCGACTCTAACATTATGCAATTCTATATAATGAAAAAATTACCATCAGACAACGCTAGTGGCAAGGGGAAAGCTTTCTTGTCCAAACAATGAGGAGAGGCCAGGGAGACACACAGCAAAGGCAGTGGTACACTGTCAAAGGCGTGGAGAAATTTCATGACACCAGCCCAGCTTTCAGGGCTCTGATGACCAGGTATTTTTGACAAGGAGGGAAAAGTTTTTAAAG